>JAQFWZ010000004.1:59860681-60067296 GCA_027789725.1 Dendropsophus ebraccatus | reverse complement strand
GGACCCCTTTTTTGCATATTTAAATTTTGTATGGACAATCAATGGAGACTCGTAAATGAGTACTACAATGGAATTTTTCGCTGTTCTCCCTGAGTTCAGTGATTGTTGTGTTTTGTATATCCCTATATATCCTATATCTATTACTATTATACTGTATATATCTATTATTATTATACTGTATATATCCCTATATATCCTATATCTATTACTATTATACTGTATATATCTATATATATCCTATATCTATTACTATTATACTGTATATATCTATATATCCTATATCTATCACTATTATACTGTATATATCTATTACTATTATACTGTATATATCCCTTTATATCCTATATCTATTACTATTATGGGAGTATTGTATTGTGTAAACCTGTTACATAGAGCACAATATCTCGGTGAATAATGAGCGTTCTTCCCCTGATGCGGCCGGTGTGTGGCCCTACAGTCCCGGGTCCCTGGGGGGTCGTTGTTATGATCACCATCACTGTTCAGCTTTGTGGCGTTGCTGATCCTCGTCCTGCGGCTTCCTGGTAAATTGCCGACCTCTTAAGTGATATCATTTATCAGCTGCAATAATCAATAGGATTCCGCTGAGCTCTCCTGTGGCTTTACATGAGGATGAGGAGCCGGCGCTGATCCCTACGGTCACACGGGGACCTCATGTAACAGGGAAGATGTGATGGCCGGAGTGGACGCTGATCCCTACGGTCACACAGGGACCTCATGCAACAGGAAAGATGTGATGGCCGGAGCGGACGCTGATCCCTACGGCCACACAGGGACCTCATGTAACAGGGAAGATGTGGTGGCCGGAGCGGACGCTGATCCCTACGGTCACACAGGGACCTCATGCAACAGGAAAGATGTGGTGGCCGGAGCCAGTGTGGTGCATGTTAGATGTTATTATAGTACTCAGCCAATGATGGTGATTGTCGTGATGCCAGTGCTAGTCCAGCACACAGGTGTGGTGTTGGTACCTGCTTTGTGTTTTGGCCGGTTTGTACTGTTCCCCAAGTAGTCAGTGACCTGCCGGGTTGTGATACTTAAGAGTAAGAGAAATACTTGTACACGTGTTTAGACTAGAGTCTGACCACCTTCTGACCTACAGTGATGAGATACTCGTCCTAATAGGATGACACAAGCCCCAGTCCTGGTCACCTGGCTGAAGATAAGTGTCTGAGGGTGTCCCGGTTAACTTGCACTGCAAGACAGAATATGTAGACCTTCGGGTACCTTTGTTCTATCCAGGCTAGTTCCTCTTGTGTCTTAGGATACTGCCCTGCACTTTGTAGAGTGGTTTTCGGCGTGGGCTGGGTTTATCCCCGACTTTTCTCCCTCTTCTAGTGTCTAGAACTGCATAGTAGATATAGAAGATAGACTAGAAGAACTGAGTGTCTCTGGTTGCCTCATACTTGTGTCTTAACCAACCGCCTTCACACACTATCTAGACTAGATTGTCCCGGACAAGGTTCCTGCCAGAGCCAGGCCCTGGTTTAGCTACAGCAGGGGTGTCTGCTCTGTACGTCTTTCTCCCACAAGAATCTAGGTAGAAATGATGCTACACCTCCTCCCACTAAATAACTTCCTACAGGGGATGTGTTATCCACCCTGTGAGTGGTGGAAAGGAATGCGTGCAAAGATAAGAATGAAAGTGATAGGTCTGAAAGAAAGAGCATCTCCATTGGACAATAAAAGTACATTATACATAGGAAATAGTAACCCTTTGTTAGCTTCAGCTGTGCCCCCCATAGGAGCTTACATATAAAATACTGACATCTTGTGGTGAAATTCTAAAATACCTTCATCACCACCTAACCCAGAGAAAAAGCTTTTGCGACAGGTGTAGGGAACACAAAACACCTGTGGTGGGACACCACACCAGCTCTGATCCCTACGGTCACACAGGGACCTGATGTAACAGGGAAGATGTGACAGCCACTTCATCAGCTGATCGCGCTCCCCCCATAGCGGAGGGATCAGTGCTCAGGTATCACACGGCCTCTCTGCAGCGAGTTCTCTGCCATCCTACCTGATATATGGATGTGAGTTTTATAGAAACTAAACCGCTGACTCCACAGTTTCTGCATCCTAAGACAATGACTGCGAGCGATGAT
This sequence comes from Dendropsophus ebraccatus, assembly GCA_027789725.1. NCBI lineage: Eukaryota > Metazoa > Chordata > Amphibia > Anura > Hylidae > Dendropsophus > Dendropsophus ebraccatus. The sequence continues at coordinate 60,065,170 of JAQFWZ010000004.1, read as the reverse complement.
GCAGCAGCGAAGGCCGAGAGGAGAATCATCTAGAAGGTGATGTTACCGGTAATTGCTCTTAACAATCCAAGATGCAGAAGGAAAGTCTAAGAAGCAAGAAAAAGAGAGCGAAGCCAGAAGCCTGAGGCCAGACATGGAGGCTGTAATTATACTGCAAGGAAAGATCAGGAGCTGCTGTGCTGTGTGCGAACAAAGAACAGAGCAGCCCTGTCTATTATTAGCACCGATATCTTATAGCAGCACAACATATGTAACCATGTATAGGAGATCCCCAGGTTATACCAGCTGTACATATATCATTATATACAGTATATACCCAGGTTATAGCAGCTGTACATAAATCATTATATACAGTATATACCCAGGTTATACCAGCTGTACATATATAATTATATACAGGAGATCCCCAGGTTATACCAGCTGTACATATATCATTATATACAGGAGATACCCAGGTTATAGCAGCAGTACATATATAATTATATACAGTATATCCCCAGGTTATAGCAGCAGTACATATATAATTATATACAGTATATACCCAGGTTATACCAGCTGTACATATATAATTATATACAGTATATACCCAGGTTATACCAGCTGTACATATATAATTATATACAGTATATCCCCAGGTTATAGCAGCTGTACATATATCATTATATACAGGAGATACCCAGGTTATACCAGCTGTACATATATCATTATATACAGTATATACCCAGGTTATACCAGCTGTACATATATCATTATATACAGTATATACCCAGGTTATACCAGCTGTACATATATAATTTTATACAGTATATACCCAGGTTATACCAGCTGTACATATATCATTATATACAGTATATACCCAGGTTATACCAGCTGTACATATATCATTATATACAGTATATACCCTGGTTATACCAGCTGTACATATATCATTATATACAGGAGATACCCAGGATATAGCAGCTGTACATATATCATTATATACAGGAGATACCCAGGTTATACCAGCTGTACATATATCATTATATACAGGAGATACCCAGGTTATACCAGCTGTACATATATCATTATATACAGTATATACCCAGGTTATACCAGCTGTATATATATCATTATATACAGTATATACCCAGGTTATACCAGCTGTATATATATCATTATATACAGTATATACCCAGGTTATACCAGCTGTACATATATCATTATATACAGTATATACCCTGGTTATACCAGCTGTACATATATCATTATATACAGTATATACCCTGGTTATACCAGCTGTACATATATCATTATATACAGGAGATCCCCAGGTTATACCAGCTGTACATATATAATTATATACAGTATATACCCAGGTTATACCAGCTGTACATATATAATTATATACAGTATATACCCAGGTTATAGCAGCTGTACATATATCATTATATACAGTATATACCCAGGTTATACTAGCTGTACATATATAATTATATACAGGAGATCCCCAGGTTATACCAGCTGTACATATATAACTATATACAGGAGATCCCCAGGTTATACCAGCTGTACATATATAGTTATATACAGGAGATCTCCAGGTTATACCAGCTGTACATATATAATTATATACAGTATATACCCAGGTTATACCAGCTGTACATATATAATTATATACAGGATATACCCAGGTTATACCAGCTGTACATATATAATTATATACAGTATATACCCAGGTTATACCAGCTGTACATATAATTATATACAGTATATACCCAGGTTATACCAGCTGTACATATATAATTATATACAGTATATACCCAGGTTATAGCAGCTGTACATATATAATTATATACAGTATATACCCAGGTTATACCAGCTGTACATATATAATTATATACAGTATATACCCAGGTTATACCAGCTGTACATATATAGTTATATACAGTATCATACCCAGGTGTTATAAGCAGCCTGTACATATATAATTATACACAGTATATAGCCAGGTTATACGGTTTGTACATTATATAATTATATACAGTATATCCCCAGGTTTATACCAGCGGTACATATATAATTATATACAGGAGATACCCAGGTTATACCAGCTGTACAATAGATAATATATACAGTATATACCCAGCTGTACATATATAATATATACACGGAGATACCCAGGAGTTATACCAGCTGTACATATATAATATATACAGTATATACCCAGAGTTAACCAGCTGCACATATATAATATATACAGGAGCTACCCAGGTTATACCAGCTGTACATATATAATTATACACAGCATATACCCAGGTTATAGCAGCAGTACATATATAATTATATACAGTATATACCCAGGTTATACCAGCTGTACATATATAATTATATACAGTATATACCCAGGTTATAGCAGCTGTATATCCCTATATATTGGTGTTTCCTTCTGTGTGCAGGATCTTTATGTCTTTGGGATTTTGGCTGTTGTCACTGATCTCGGATGCGTCGCTGTGATGCTGCTAATATGCGACACTTACATCTGATTCCTGCGGGATACGCTGCCTGCACATCATTTCCCTTAGAGAACTATAATCAGAATATTGCTCCAGGTATATAATGAGCAGGTACCATGTGATATATACAGTCACTTCCTCCCAGGGTCCCTGGTGTAAGGTGAAGCCCCTGGGCCCTAATGCAGTGACCCCAGGGCCGGCTCCTGTACAGAGCAGGGAGTCTCTGTTAGTAAGCAGCATTGCGCTCTGCTCAGGCGGTATACGGTGAGCTTATTGCCTCCCCTCTGTAGACTCCTCGGGCACTCTGCACTCTGTGCTGCCTCCTCTAACCAGTCACATATGTGGGTTCTGGGCAGGAGACTGAGGCAGCTGCTGCTGGATCCTCCTGTGTCCGGCCCATATGTTACCCGTACACTCCCGTCACCCAAAGACTGATGAGTGTTATCGCAACGTGCAGATCTGATCCCGCGGTGACGCCTCATCCTCACCGGAGCATCGCTCTCATTAATACTCACCTCTTATCACAGTGAACATCCTGACTAACACAGAGAGCAGCCTGGTAAGAGCATGCCATCCTGCAGGAGGAGACGGAGGGATCCATCATTAGGCTATGTTCACACGCTGTGAACATCCGGCCGTTCCGTGATCCCATTGCAAATAAGGCTATGTTCAACTCCTTAAAACTTATGGTGAGGACGGGGGCAGCGCCATGCTGTGACAGGGGGAGCAGGAGCCAGCAGCAGCACCGAGGATTTAAGCACAAGTTACAGACAGGACGACACTAATCTTGGAGAAAATGACCTGATGATTTCCAGATTGATAGAGAGGATATTGGGAGGAATCAATAACATTTTCTGATTCCCCCCGTGTCACTGCATTAGGGCTAATCTAAACTGAGCCCTGATTGGTTCCTAGGGGCGGCTTCTAATAATGCCGCAAATTTTCTTTACTGCAAAATGTTACATTTCAATTTCAGAACATGTAAACCACACTCATTTCATGTGAAACCACACCCCCTTCCATGTGACCACACCCCTTTGTCAAGAAAGGTTACAAGTGTCTAAAACTAATAATAAATGTGTCACAAGTCATAAGGGCTGAAGCGCCTCCTTCACCCCCCCCCCCCTCCCATCTCTATGTCTGCTAGATTAACAGTCAAATGGAAAAATGGAAGCACAGACAGATATATGAGGGGTCCCATGTGTCTCCTGACCTCACAGCTATATACAGGGTCAGCAGTCTGGAAGCACAGACAGATATATGACAGGTCCCATGTGTCTCCTGACCTCACAGCTATATACAGGGTCAGCAGTCTGGAAGCACAGACAGATATATGAGGGGTCCCATGTGTCTCCTGACCGCACAGTTATATACAGGGTCAGCAGTCTGGAAGCACAGACAGATATATGACAGGTCCCATGTGTCTCCTGACCTCACAGCTATATACAGGGTCAGCAGTCTGGAAGCACAGACAGATATATGAGGGGTCCCATGTGTGTCCTGATCTCAAAGCTATATACAGGGTCAGCAGTCTAGAAGCACAGACAGATATATGAGGGGTCCCATGTGTCTCCTGACCTCACAGCTATATACAGGGTCAGCAGTCTGGAAGCACAGACAGATATATGAGGGGTCCCATGTGTCTCCTGACCTCACAGCTATATAGGAGGAAGTATTATATTATCATAATATTATAGTATAGTATAGTACAGTAATACCTTGGTTTAAGAGTAACTTGGATTAAGAGCGTTTTGCAAGAAGAGATCAGGGGTGCACAGCCGTCTCTCCCTGCCCTGAATGGACCTGCATGATGGCATCAAGAAAATAATCCACAACTGCTGCAGAAACTCACTGAGTGCTGCTGGCTTCATTTTTCTTACTCAAAGGCTGGTGTGTATATAGTAGTTATATTCCTGTATATAGGAGGCGGTATTATAGTAGTTATATCCCAGTATATAGGAGCAGTATTATAGTAGTTATATCCCTGTATATAGGAGCAGTATTATAGTAGATATATCCCTGTATATAGGAGGCAGTATTATAGTAGTTATATTCCTGTATATGGGAGCAGTATTATAGTAGTTATATCCATGTATATAGGAGCAGTATTATAGTAGATATATCCCTGTATATAGGAGCAATATTATAGTAGTTATATCCCAGTATATAGGAGCAGTATTATAGTAGTTATATTCCTGTATATAGGAGCAGTATTATAGTAGTTATATTCCTGTATATAGGAGCAGTATTATAGTAGATATATCCCTGTATATAGGAGCAGTATTATAGTAGTTATATCCCAGTATATAGGAGCAGTATTATAGTAGTATATTCCTGTATATAGGAGCAGTATTATAGTAGTATATCCCTGTATATAGGGGCAGTATTTTAGTAGTTATATTCCTGTATATAGGAGCAGTATTATAGTAGTTATATTCCTGTATATAGCAGCAGTATTATAGTAGTTATATTCCTGTATATAGGAGCAGTATTATAGTAGTTATATTCCTGTATATAGGAGCAGTATTATAGTAGTTATATTCCTGTATATAGGAGCAGTATTATAGTAGTTATATCCCTGTATATAGGAGCAGTATTATAGTAGTATATCCCTGTATATAGGAGACGTATTATAGTAGTTATATTCCTGTATATAGGAGCAGTATTATAGTAGTATATCCCTATATATAGGAGCAGTATTATAGTAGTTATATCCCTGTATATAGGAGCAGTATTATAGTAGTTATATTCCTGTATATAGGAGCAGTATTATAGTAGTTATATTCCTGTATATAGGAGCAGTATTATAGTAGTTATATTCCTGTATATAGGAGCAGTATTATAGTAGATATATCCCTGTATATAGGAGCAATATTATAGTAGTTATATCCCAGTATATAGGAGCAGTATTATAGTAGTTATATTCCTGTATATAGGAGCAGTATTATAGTAGTTATATTCCTGTATATAGGAGCAGTATTATAGTAGATATATCCCTGTATATAGGGAGCAGTATTATAGTAGTTATATCCCAGTATATAGGAGCAGTATTATAGTAGTATATTCCTGTATATAGGAGCAGTATTATAGTAGTATATCCCTGTATATAGGGGCAGTATTTTAGTAGTTATATTCCTGTATATAGGAGCAGTATTATAGTAGTTATATTCCTGTATATAGCAGCAGTATTATAGTAGTTATATTCCTGTATATAGGAGCAGTATTATAGTAGTTATATTCCTGTATATAGGAGCAGTATTATAGTAGTTATATCCTGTATATAGGAGCAGTATTATAGTAGTATATCCCTGTATATAGGAGACGTATTATAGTAGTTATATTCCTGTATATAGGAGCAGTATTATAGTAGTATATCCCTATATATAGGAGCAGTATTATAGTAGTTATATCCCTGTATATAGGAGCAGTATTATAGTAGTTATATTCCTGTATATAGGAGCAGTATTATAGTAGTTATATTCCTGTATATAGGAGCAGTATTATAGTAGTTATATCCCTGTATATAGGAGCAGTATTATAGTAGTATATATCCCTGTATATAGGGGACAGTATTATAGTAGTTATAAAATGCGGTTCAGGGAAGAAACAGAGTGCTGCACCTCACACCTATGGCTGATACTAATGCCGCTAGGCTAAATAAAAAACACATCAGAATTTTGTGTATGAATTGATCAAGCCATACTGCCCCATGTACCTCGTGCCGGTATCTGATACACATGGGTCCCCTACACTAAGTCCACACCGTGCCAGTCTGTGGCCACCAACCCCGCAGGCGTGCACAGTCAGGGAACGGGGGCCATGGGACGGCCCTGCGACCCCCATGCCACAGGACCAGACCCAAAAACACCACACCAGAACCCGGCCAGCACCGCCGGCGGAGAAGGTCGCCCCCAAGCAGCACAAGTCTGGATAAGGTATTGCGCTCACCATAGCTGCAGCAAACAGAATGGGTAGTATAGTACTATATTATAGTAGTTATATCCCTGTATATAGGAGCAGTATTATAGTAGTTATATCCCTGTATATAGGAGCACCGGCGGTGCTGGCCGGGTTCTGGTGTGGTGTTTTTGGGTCTGGTCCTGTGGCATGGGGGTCACGTGCACGTGCACATGCGACCGCCAACCCCGCAAAGCGTGCACAGTCAGGGAAGGGAGGCCATGGAACGGCCCTGCAACCCCAATGTCACAGGACCAAACCCAAAAAGCCCCACCAAAACCCAGCCAGCACCACCGGCGGGGAAGGCTGCCCCCAAACGACACAAGTATGGATATGGTATTACACTTACCATTACTGCTCTCACAGAATGGGGAAGACATAAGGTCCAGACATGTGAGCACAGACATATCCTGCTAATTTTGGTCATGTGGGTCTTATAAAGGAGTGCGAGCTGTGAGAGGGAGAATTGCAAAACACGAACTGGAGAGAATGGAACGGCTGCACATCCCATCTATGGCCTCCCTTCCCTGCATGTGCACGCTTTGCGGGGTTGGCGGTCGCTGACCGACACGGTGTGGAGTTAGCGTAGGGACCCGTGTGGACCAGAGGACCTGCGCGGTGGTACACGGGGCAATATGGCTTGATCAATTCATATACAGACACTCTGGTGTTGATTTTTAATATAGGCCTAGCGGCATTAGTATCAGCCATGGATGGGATGTGCAGCCGTTCCACTCTCTCCAGTTCGTGTATTATAGTAGTTATATCCCTGTATATAGGAGCAGTATTATAGTAGTATATCTCTGTATATAGGAGCAGTATTATAGTAGTTATATTCTTGAATATAGGAGCAGTATTATAGTAGTTATATCCCTGTATATAGGAGCAGTATTATAGTAGTTATATTCCTGTATATAGGAGCAGTATTATAGTAGTTATATTCCTGTATATAGGAGCAGTATTATAGTAGTAATATCCATGTATATAAGAGCAGTATTATAGTAGTATATTCCTGTGTATAGGAGCAGTATTATAGTAGTTATATTCCTGTATATAGGAGCAGTATTATAGTAGTTATATTCCTGTATATGGGAGCAGTATTATAGTAGTTATATTCCTGTATATAGGAGCAGTATTATAGTAGTTATATTCTTGTATATAGGAGCAGTATTATAGTAGTTATATTCCTGTATATAGGAGCAGTATTATAGTAGTAATATCCCTGTATATAAGAGCAGTATTATAGTAGTATATTCCTGTGTATAGGAGCAGTATTATAGTAGTTATATCCCTGTATATAGGAGCAGTATTATAGTAGTTATAAAATGCGGTTCAGGGAAGAAACAGAGTGCTGCACCTCACACCTATGGCTGATACTAGTGCCGCTTGGCTAAATAAAAAACACATCAGAATTTTGTGTATGAATTGATCAAGCCATACTGCCCCATGTACCTCGTGCCGGTATCTGATACACATGGGTCCCTACACTAAGTCCACACCGTGCCAGTCAGTGGCCACCAACCCCGCAGGCGTGCACAGCCAGGGAACGGGGGCCATGGGACGGCCCTGCGACCCCCATGCCACAGGACCAGACCCAAAAACACCACACCAGAACCCGGCCAGCACCGCCGGCGGAGAAGGTCGCCCCCAAGCAGCACAAGTCTGGATAAGGTATTGCGCTCACCATAGCTGCAGCAAACAGAATGGGAAAAAAACAGGAGGGATTAAAACCATGTGCACTCAGGTGTCTCCTGCTAATTGTGGTCATGTGGGTCGCTGACCGGCACAGTGTGGACTTAGTGTAGGGACCCATGTGTATCAGATACCTGCACGCGGTACATGGGGCAGTGTGGCTTGATCAATTCACATACAGAATTCTGATGTTGTTAATGCAGCCGAGAGGTACAAGTATCAGCCATAGGTGTGAGGTGCAGCACTCTTTTTCTTCCCTGAACCGTATTATAGTAGTTATATTCCTGCATATTGGGGGCAGTATTATAGTAGTTATCTCCCTGTATATAGGAGCAGTATTATAGTAGTTATATCCCTGTATATAGGAGCAGTATTATAGTAGTTATATTCCTGTATATAGGAGCAGTATTATAGTAGTTATATTCCTGTATATAGGGGGCAGTATTATAGTAATTATATTCCTGTATATAGGAGCAGTATTATAGTAGTTATATTCCTGTATATAGGGAGCAGTATTATAGTAGTTATATCCCTGTATATAGGGGCAGTATTATAGTAGTTATATCCCTGTATATAGGAGCAGTATTATAGTAGTTATATTCCTGTATATAGGAGCAGTATTATAGTAGTTCTATTCCTGTATATAGGAGCAGTATTATAGTAGTTATATTCCTGTATATAGGAGCAGTATTATAGTAGTTATATTCCTGTATATAGGGGGCAGTATTATAGTAGTTATATCCTTGTATACAGGGGCAGAACTAAAATAAAGAGCTGCTCTGGAGATGCTCTGACCCCTGTTGTACACATCACAGTTTTGTCTTTCTCACAGTGCCTGTCCTGGTATAATAACAGTATACAGTATATCTATCTATCCTGTCCTGTGTATACATCCCTCCCCTCATTTTTCGCATTATTCCTGATGGAAATATATTTGGTCACAGAGAGAATTTCCAGCAGATCATAAAGAACCTGAAATCTTAGTTTGTGGATCGGCTTCTGGCGTGGCTGTGCAGCGGAGCTCGGGCTGCGGAGGAGACAGACACAGAAGAGGATTTCCGGAGATAAACAGATGGCCACAGACTTTCTATTAACACCGATAGTTCCACTTTAAAGCTCCCCATAAAGCTTACTACCCGGCCATTATTTCTCCAATGGACAAAAGCCAATGGCGGATACTGAGAAGAAGCAGATTTGCCCATTTGCCAGCTCTCCGCACATTATATCCTATCAGTCATTGATTAAAAGGAATTAAATGTGCGGAGCTTAGCTGAGCCTGGCTGACGGCCACCGCCAGAGCCAACGGCCAGGAAATAAGCCGCCCATAATCTAGTGGAAAAAGCGAACTAATGATGAGCTCTGCAAAGGTACACCTGGCGTCTCATCATCTATACGGAAGAATATGTATGTACACAGTGACCTCACCAGCAGAATAGTGAGTGCAGCTCTGGAGTATAATAAAGGTTGTAACTCAGGATCAGTAATGTAATGTATGTACACAGTGACCTCACCAGCAGAATAGTGAGTGCAGCTCTGGAGTATAATACAGGATGTAACTCAGGATCAGTAATGTAATGTATGTACACAGTGACCCCACCTACCGGGGTGGGGGTGGGGGTTGTTGATTGGCTTAAGACCTTGTATGCAGGGGCAGAGAGTTTCCCACTTGTGAATGGTTGGATTGGCCGCTCTTTTGAGGTTGGGTCTGGTGTCCTTCAGGGTTGCCCTTTGAGCCCACTGTTGTACGTGTTTGCAGTTGATCCTTTCCTTAGGAGGATTCATTGTGGACCGTTGACGGGGGTGAGAATGGACCCTGCGGTGCCGGATTCCACTCTGAGGGTGGTAGCGTACGCCGATGATGTCACCATATTCGTCTCCTCGCAGGAGGAGGTGCGGTGTGTGATGTCAGAGGTGGAGCGCTACTCAGAGGCATCTGGGTCCAAGATCAACCAGGATAAGTGTGAGAGTCTCTGGCTGGGAGGTGGAGATCCTGGATTTGATCTCCCGGACACCCTTCCAGAGCCCCAGGAGTCTGCAAAAGTTCTCGGCATCGAATTTGGCCAAGGGGATTACCCCAAACAAAACTGGGACAGCAGGCTTAAGATCGCCGCTCAGAGGGTGGATCAGTGGAAGGGTTGGTCTTTGACCCTCAGGGAAAGGGTTAACCTGATCAAAACTTTCCTGCTCCCTTTGCTGATATATCTGGGCAGTGTTTGCATTTTGCCAGAACCGCTCTGGACTCGGGTCTACAGTGTGTTCTTCCAACTGTTATGGGGGAATAGACTGAACCTAGTCAAGAAGGAGGTTCATTACCGTACGAGGAGACAAGGGGGGTTGTGTATGGTCATTACTTACCGTACAAGGAGACAAGGGGGGTTGTGTATGGTCATTACTTACCGTACGAGGAGACAAGGGGGGTTGTGTATGGTCATTACTTACCGTACGAGGAGACAAGGGGGTTGTGTATGGTCATTACTTACCGTACGAGGAGACAAGGGGGGTTGTGTATGGCCATTACTTACCGTACGAGGAGACAAGGGGGGTTGTGTATGGTCATTACTTACCGTATGAGGAGACAAGGGGGGTTGTGTATGGTCATTACTTACCGTACGAGGAGACAAGGGGGGGTTGTGTATGGTCATTACTTACTGTACGAGGAGACAAGGGGGGTTGTGTATGGTCATTACTTACCGTACGAGGAGACAAGGGGGGTTGTGTATGGTCATTACTTACCGTACGAGGAGACAAGGGGGGTTGTGTATGGTCATTACTTACCGTACGAGGAGACAAGGGGGGTTGTGTATGGTCATTACTTACCGTACAAGGGGACAAGGGGGGTTGTGTATGGTCATTACTTACCGTACGAGGAGACAAGGGGGGTTGTGTATGGTCATTACTTACCGTACGAGGAGACAAGGGGGGTTGTGTATGGTCATTACTTACCGTACGAGGAGACAAGGGGGTAGTGTATGGTCATTACTTACCGTACGAGGAGACAAGGGGGGTTGTGTATGGTCATTACTTACTGTACGAGGAGACAAGGGGGGTTGTGTATGGTCATTACTTACCGTACGAGGAGACAAGGGGGGTTGTGTATGGTCATTACTTACCGTACGAGGAGACAAGGGGGTTGTGTATGGTCATTACTTACCGTACGAGGAGACAAGGGGGGTTGTGTATGGTCATTACTTACCGTACGAGGAGACAAGGGGGTTGTGTATGGTCATTACTTACCGTACGAGGAGACAAGGGGGGTTGTGTATGGTCATTACTTACCGTACGAGGAGACAAGGGGGGTTGTGTATGGTCATTACTTACCGTACGAGGAGACAAGGGGGTAGTGTATGGTCATTACTTACCGTACGAGGAGACAAGGGGGGTTGTGTATGGTCAACCCCGTGGTGTTCCTGGTGAATACCTTTCTTAAGACCAACATTGCAAACCTCTGGAAAGAGAGGGCTCCTCCGTGGGTATTCTCCTGTAGGGGATGGTTTCGGCCTTTCTTCCAGGAATGGGAGACAGGAGGGCAAGTGAAGGATCTCCGCACACCACACGGGCATCTTCCGGCTTATGCTACCCTGGTTCTGAAGGTCATTCGTCGGTGGGGTTTGGGGATGTGGGAGATTAGGAAATTCCTTGACAATAGGGTCCTGTCATCCCATTTCCAAAAACCGCTGGCGCTCAAGGATTGCCCAAGCCGGGATCTGGAGGTTGGTTTGGGCCTATTGAATTCCATCAGGATCCCCTTGAAGTTTTGGGACTTGGCTTGGCGCTGCTTCCATGGGAAACTGTATGTGAGGGACAATCTGAAGTGCAGGAGCTCTGAGGTATAATACAGGAAGTAATTCAGGATCAGTATAGGATCAGTAATGTAGTATATGTACACAGTGATCAGTAATGTAATATATGTACACAGTGATCAGTACAGGATCAGTAATGTAATATATGTACACAGTGATCAGTACAGGATCAGTAATGTAATATATGTACACAGTGATCAGTAATGTAATGTATATACACAGTGATCAGTACAGGATCAGTAATGTAATGTATATACACAGTGATCAGTACAGGATCAGTAATGTAATATATGTACACAGTGATCAGTACAGGATCAGTAATGTAATATATGTACACAGTGATCAGTAATGTAATGTATATACACAGTGATCAGTACAGGATCAGTAATGTAATGTATATACACAGTGATCAGTACAGGATCAGTAATGTAAGCTTGCCTGAGTTTTCTATAACAACGTTTAGTGATACGCTTTACATCAAGCCCCGTGGACCCTCAGCACATCACACAAGATCGGTCCCATTTAGATGAACAAGATAAATCTCTATTATTGATTATTTCCCTGGAAATCTCCATTGTACTTATCTTTGTACAGAACAGAGATGAGAAGTGATGGGAAATCGATCGAGTTATTCAGATGATCGGGTCCCATCAGAGCGGGAACTGGGTGGTGATGGGACTACAACGCCCAGGGCCGGTACAAAGAGTAGGCAGGGGTAGGCAATGGCCTACAGCGCCAAACAACAGAGGGCGCAGTCTGGACGGGTAAGTAATTAATATACTTACCCATCCATCCTGCCCCCCGCTCGCCCTCCTGCCCTGCACTGTAACTATAACCACTAGTAACAAGCACTCATACTTACATACAGCAGCACTTACAGAGAGGGAGCCATTGGCCTTGCGGTGTCAGTGCTTGAGTGACATCACTGGAGCGCAGACCCACAAGGGGAGAGCGGCCTCTTGTCACCATAGGCAAAACACTGCCTGCGGCAAAAAGAGTGCAGGGAGGAGCAGACGGGCCGCCCAGGTGAGTATAGGTGTTTTGCTTTTTTTAATTAGTTTGGTTGTTTTGGAGAATGCCTGCTATATGGGAAGGGTTAGGGAGCACACAGGGGATCTATATATAACAGGGGCAGCACACAGGGGGGCTTTATACTACTGGGGGGCACACAGGGATCTTTATACTTCTGGGGAGCACATAGGGGATCTATATACTACTGGGGGCAGCACACAGGAGTCTATATACTACTGGGGGAAGCACACTGGGGGTGTATATACAACTGGGGGAGCACACAGGGGGTCTATATACTACTGGGGGCAGCACACAAAGGGTCTATATAACTGGGAGCTGCACACAGGAGGGTCTATATATAACTGGGGCAGCACACAGGGGGACTATATATAACTGGGAGCAGCACACAGGAGGGTCTATATATAACTAGGGCAGCACACAGGGGGACTATATATAACTCCGGGCAGAACACAGGGGGGCTATATATTACTGTGGGAGCACACAGGGGTCTATATACAACTAGGGGAGCACACAGGGGGCTATATATAACTGAGGGCAGCACACTGGGTCTAAATACAACTAGGGGAGCACACATAAGGGCTTTAAATAACGGGGGAGCACACAGGGGGGCTATATACTACTGGGAGAGCACACAGGGTTCTATATACAGCTAAGGGTGCACACAAGGGTTCAATATATAACGGGGCAGCACACAGGGGGTCTATATACTACTGGGGACAGCACACAGGGGGTCTATATACTACTGGGGGCAGCACACAGCAGTCTATTCTATATTGGGGCTGCACAGAGGGACCTTACTACTATACTGGGGCAAAGGGACACCTTAAAACTATGGGGGCACAGAGGGGTGTAACTACTATATAGGGGTACAGGGGACCTAACTACTGTATGTGTTGGAGCCTAAAATATTTCTCTGGAAGATACTGGAGCCACAAAACCACAGAATCTGCCAGACAGACATATTAGGCTCCTCACTCTGACACCATCCTCATCTCTCTACACACTGCACATCTGTATTGGCCCCTTTACACCCTCATTTAGTAGGTAGCCCTGACACTATGTGATCACCCTTATAGTATATGCCCCCCTCTGTGCATGCCCTATTGTATACACCCCGTGTAGTCCACCTTATAGATGGCCCCCCAATGTTTCCCACTTATAGATGCCCCCCCATCGTATCCCCCATATAGATGCCCCCCATGTTATCGCCCATATAGATCCCCCCCATTTTATCCTCCTTACAGATGCCCCCATAATGTCCCCTCCATCACCATACTACTACCCCTTTCATCCTCCTGCCTCTCCATCATTATACTACAACCACCTCCATCATACAACTACACCCCTCATCATCCTCTTGTTCCTTGATCATCATAGCACAACTCCTCTCATCATCCTCTTGTTCCTTCATCATACCACAACTCCCCTCATCATCCTCTTGTTCCATCATACCACTACACCCTCATCATCCTCTTGTTCCTTCATCATACCACAACTCCCCTCATCATCCTCTTGTTCCATCATACCACTACACCCCTCATCATCCTCTTGTTCCTTCATCATACCACTACACCCCTCATCATCCTCTTGTTCCTTCATCATACCACTACACCCCTCATCATCCTCTTGTTCCTTCATCATACCACTACACCCCTCATCATCCTCTTGTTCCTTCATCATACCACTACACCCCCCATCATGCCCTTTAAAACAAAAAAAAATCTATACTCACCTGTATGGTTTCTGTGTGCTGTCGGGGATGGTACCGACCCAGCCTGCCTCTTGTGATGGTAAGCAAAACATTGCTTGCCATCACAAGAGGGAGTGGAAGGGGGCAGTGCAGTGGCAAGGGGGGCCTCGGGGGCCCCCCCTTGGTAGCGGCCCGACCGCGGTAGCTATGCCACTGACTGTATGTATTGGGGCTCTTAATACAGTGTGGGGCACTTTCAGGGCATTATACTGTGTGGGGAGCTCCGATTCTGAGAACGCTTAGTTGAAAATGTGCTTTCTCTGCCCAGGGCACCAAAACTCCTTGTCCCGGCCCTGACAACGCCATCATGGCTGACACCTCAGGTGTGGACACCTACGCCTCTCATAGACACCAACAACTCCAGGAAGCCCCCCACCCCCGCCCCCACAGGACGTCCAAGAGTGTCAGACCCCCCGACTGCTTCCCTGATGGTCAGGCACAGGACGGCAGAGAGTGTCAGACCACCCGACTGCTTCCCTGATGGTCAGGCACAGGACGGCCGAGAGTGTCAGACCACCCGACTGCTTCCCTGATGGTCAAGCACAGGATGGCTGAGAGTGTCAGACCACCTGACTGCTTCCCTGATGGTCAGGCACAGGACGTCCAAGAGTGTCAGACCCCCCGACTGCTTCCCTGATGGTCAGGCACAGGACGGCCGAGAGTGTCAGACCACCCGACTGCTTCCCTGATGGTCAGGCACAGGACGGCCGAGAGTGTCAGACCCCCCGACTGCTTCCCTGATGGTCAGGCACAGGACGGCCGAGAGTGTCAGACCCCCCGACTGCTTCCCTGATGGTCAGGCACAGGACGGCCGAGAGTGTCAGACCACCCGACTGCTTCCCTGATGGTCAGGCACAGGACGGCAGAGAGTGTCAGACCACCCGACTGCTTCCCTGATGGTCAGGCACAGGACGGCAGAGAGTGTCAGACCACCCGACTGCTTCCCTGATGGTCAGGCACAGGACGGCCGAGAGTGTCAGACCACCCGACTGCTTCCCTGATGGTCAGGCACAGGACGGCCGAGAGTGTCAGACCACCTGACTGCTTCCCTGATGGTCAGGCACAGGACGGCAGAGAGTGTCAGACCACCCGACTGCTTCCCTGATGGTCAGGCACAGGACGGCAGAGAGTGTCAGACCACCCGACTGCTTCTCTGATGGTCAGGCACAGGACGGCCGAGAGTGTCAGACCACCCGACTGCTTCCCTGATGGTCAGGCACAGGACGGCCGAGAGTGTCAGACCACCTGACTGCTTCCCTGATGGTCAGGCACAGGACGGCAGAGAGTGTCAGACCACCCGACTGCTTCCCTGATGGTCAGGCACAGGACGGCCGAGAGTGTCAGACCACCCGACTGCTTCCCTGATGGTCAGGCACAGGACGGCCGAGAGTGTCAGACCACCCGACTGCTTCCCTGATGGTCAGGCACAGGACGGCCGAGAGTGTCAGACCACCCGACTGCTTCCCTGATGGTCAGGCACAGGACGGCAGAGAGTGTCAGACCACCCGACTGCTTCCCTGATGGTCAGGCACAGGACGGCAGAGAGTGTCAGACCACCTGACTGCTTCCCTGATGGTCAGGCACAGGGCTGATTCATTACTGTGCCCTCTGCTGGGTGAGCTGTGCAGCTGCTGATAGCCGCACCGATCAGTCAGATCAGCGCCGGGCAGGAGAGTAGTCTGGGGGTTATGTGCATCACCTCCATATTCCTGTATGTGGAGGAACTTACCCAGAATGGAGCTGAAGGACCTGCAGGACCCTCAGTGATGTCATAGTCATGTGATTAGTCGTGTCTGGAAAACAGGCTCCCTGTAGATACTGTAAGCAGGGACAATCTGAGTGTGTATGATGCAGCAGAGCTGAGTGTGTATGATGCAGCAGAGCTGAGTGTGTATGATGCAGCAGAGCTGAGTGTGTATGATGCAGCAGGGCTGAGTGTGTATGATGCAGCAGATCTGAGTGTGTATGATGCAGCAGGGCTGAGTGTGTATGATGCAGCAGAGCTGAGTGTGTATGATGCAGCAGGGCTGAGTGTGTATGATGGAGCAGAGCTGAGTGTGTATTGTGCAGCAGGGCTTAGTGTGTATGATGCAGCAGGGCTGAGTGTGTATAATGTGTGTGTGTGGATTTTCCAGGTGACTGAGGTTTCCTGAGGTAAATTTCCTTCCCGTTACATCATTTCATATTCCTGAAGTGGCTGCATTAGGAGATGGAGAAATTGCCTCTGAGCCTCCGCGTCTCCTTCACTAATAACAGCAAAGAAATTTCCATCAATTGGAGGAAAAAAGTTCTCGCCAACTTTATGCAAAGTGTCAGAAGTTTTTGTGATTTGTGATCAGTGTCCAAAGCCGCCGGAGATCAGGGAGGTGATCATGCAAATAAGAGGGAGCTTCGAACCAAGGTGACATCCAACTGTCAGGGGAGAGAGAGAGGGGAAGAGAGAGACAGAGAGAGATGGATAGAGAGAGGCGGAGAGAGAGACAGATAAAGAGAGAGAGAGAGAGGGTAAGAGAGAGAAGAAGAGAGACGGATAAAGAGAGAGAGAGGGTAAGAGAGAGAAGAAGAGAGACGGATAAAGAGAAAGAGAGAGAGAGGGTAAGAGAGAGAGGGTAAGAGAGAGAAGAAGAGAGAGACGGATAAAGAGAGACAAAGCTCCGAACCAAGGTCACATCAACCTGTCAGGGGAGAGAGAGAGAGAGGGGAAGAGTGAGAGAGAGAGAGAGAAGAAGAGAGAGATGGATAGAGAGAGAGAGAGGAAGAGAGAGAGAGAGACAGAGAGAGAAGAAGAGAGAGATGGATAAAGAGAGAGAGAGGGGAAGAGAGAGAGAGGGAGAGGAAGAGAGAGAGAGGGGAAGAGAGAGAAGAAGAGAGAGAAGAAGAGAGAGATGGATAAAGAGAGAGAGAGGGGAAGAGAGAGAGAGGGGAAAAGAAAGAGAGTGAGAGAGAGAGAGAGAGAGAGAGAGAGAGGAAGCTCCAAACCAAGGTCACATCCTCCTGTCAGCCGCAGAATGGATGAGACCCAGAAATCACGCACAGCTTCAGGATTATCAACCCAGCAAGAGAGAGAGAGAGGGGGGGGGAGAGACGGAAAGAGAGGGAGAGAGAGACAGAGACCAAGCACCCGGACTGTCGGTACCACCACCATGCAGCGTGCGTGCCGGGCTTCCGACTAGGATATCTCCCTCCCGGGACCTGCTCCAGGAGTGGGACTTGGCGATATGGGGTAAGTATCCGGGGCTCTAGCGGGGGTCAGGCGGCCTTCACCCAGCACGGGCGGTGACATGTTCTCTTTAAGTGCTGAGGTCGAGTAGCAGTGCTGGTTTGGTCTAGCATTGAGAAGAGTAGAAGAGTTTAGAGGAGGTGAGAGGAGTTTGTCGGGAGAGCCCCAACCTAAAGTAGTAATGTGCTCTGCTGAAACATGAGAGAAGAAATTCTTAAGAAGAAGATACTTGTGCCATTGTTTCAACCTTAATGTCGCTAGAACCACCTTCTGCCCTGCAGTGTTGGCTTACCCGTCCTACGAGGGTGACACAAGCCCCAGTCTTGGTTACCTGAGTGTAGACAAGTGTCTGAAATTATCCGGTGTCACCTGCGCTGCGCAATAGAGTACATACACCTTAAGTATGGTTGCTGTGCTCTATCCGGGTCAGTTCCCTTGTCTAGGATACCACCTTGCTCTGTTAAGAGAGGTTCACTGCTTGGACTGGGGTGATCTCTGACTGACTTGTTCTCTTTTAGCTGCTTAGCACTGCATAGTGTCTGTATGTATAGCTTATTGAAAGAAATTCTCTGTGTTCTCCATACACGAGTGTGTTTCCACTATCACAGCTGGTCTGTCCTGGTCAGGGAACCTGGCAGAGCCTGGCCCTGGCTAAGTACAGCAGGGTGCCTGATCTGTGTGTGTCCTACTCTTCAGAGAATCAGACGGAAACTGACTAAGTGACGCTACACTTCCTCTCCCCAAGTGACTACTTCCTACAGGGTATGTAAGAATCCTTGTGAGTGGTGGAGAAGAGAGTGTGCAAAAGAAAGAAGATAGGGATAGGCAAAAGAGAAAGAGCATCTCCCATTGGTTCACAAAATCAGATAACAGAACAGTAACAATTTAGTAACTACAGCTGTGCAACACATAAAGTTATAAACAGTGACATCTGGTGGCGAAACTCATATACAACCTCATCACCACTTCACTTTAGAGTACATGGCTTCTGCGACAGGTGTCAGACTAGAGACACCCCTGGTGGGACACCACGGAGAGAGGAGGAGAAAGAGAGAGAGACAGAAAGAGAGATGGGGAGAGACAGAGAGAAAGAGGGGGGGGGGGGAGACAGAGAGAGAGAGAGAAGGAGAGAGAAAGAGAAAAGAGAGGAGGAGGGGAGGGAGAGACAGAAAGAGGGAAGAAGAAACAGAGAGAGTGGAGAGAGAGACAGTGGGGGCAGGAGACAGAAAGAGATAAAGGGATTATGTATATGGATGAGGTATATAGATGTATATGGATGAGGTATATAGATGTATATAGACATATATGGATTATTTATATAGATGAGAAATATAGAGGTATATAGATAAAGTATATAGATGTATATGGATGAGGTATATAGGTGATGTATATAGATGTATAAAGATGATGTATATAGATGTATATGGATGATGTATATAGATGTATATGGATGATATATATGGATGAGCAGGACTTTCCTCTGCTGTCCGCGGTGTGATGGTTCCTCCGGAGCAGCGCTCTGGGAGACGCAGCCGGTGACGGGTGACTTATGTGTTTCTTCCTGGGATCATAAAGCAATAGATTGAACTTTCATTTCCTCGTATATATTTTGCCAGTAAAATACCCGGGAAATGATTCGCTTTTACGAGCCGCCGGCGCCATAATAAAACCCTGCTATTTATTTCTTCCTGAGCGGGTGATGGGGGCACGAGGGGCCGCGTTCCGCCATCATACCTGTCACATGGGAACATGGAAGGAAGAGGCCATGCCCCCGCGTCACGCCGATCTGTCCGAGATGAAAGCTTCACCGCCTCTGCCGCGTCTCATAAAACACAATCCCGTCTTTATGAAGTTTTTTATTTATTATCCCAGCGAGATCGTCTCTTGTTTCCGAAGAACTGACGAAAAGTCATCAGAAAGCTGCAAGAGCGTCCCCATATACATCACCAGCGGCCATCATCTTATCATCAGCCCCCTCTTACTTATATCTACCCCCTCCTAGTTATATCTGCCCCCTCCTAGTTATATCTGCCCCCTCCTAGTTATATCTGTCCCCTCTTAGTTATATCAGCCCCCTATTAGTTATATCAGTCCCCTCTTAGTTATATCAGCCCCCTCTTAGTTATATCAGTCCCCTATTAGTTATATCTGCCCCCTCTTAGTTATATCAGTCCCCTATTAGTTATATCTGCCCCCTCTTAGTTATATCAGCCCCCTCTTAGTTATATCTGCCCCCTCCTAGTTATATCTGTCCCCTCTTAGTTATATCTGCCCCCTATTAGTTATATCAGTCCCCTCTTAGTTATATCAGCCCCCTCTTAGTTATATCAGCCCCCTCCTAGTTATATCTGTCCCCTCCTAGTTATATCTGCCCCCTCTTAGTTATATCAGCCCCCTCTTAGTTATATTTGTCCCCTATTAGTTATATCTGTCCCCTATTAGTTATATCTGCTCCCTCTTAGTTATATCTGCCCCCTATTAGTTATATCTGCCCCCTATTAGTTATATCAGCCCCCTATTAGTTATATCTGCCCCCTCCTAGTTATATCTGCCCCCTCCTAGTTATATCAGTCCCCTCCTAGTTATATCTGCCCCCTCTTAGGTATATCTGTCCCCTCCTAGTTGTATCTGCCCCCTCCTAGTTATATCTGTCCCCTCCTAGTTATATCTGCCCCCTCTTAGGTATATCTGTCCCCTCCTAGTTGTATCTGCCCCCTCCTAGTTATATCTGTCCCCTCCTAGTTATATCTGCCCCCTCCTAGTTATATCTGTCCCCTCTTAGTTATATCTGTCCCCTCTTAGTTATATCTGCCCCCTATTAGGTATATCTGCCCCCTATTAGTTATATCTGTCCCCTATTAGTTATATCTGCCCCCTATTAGTTATATCTGCCCCCTCCTAGTTATATCTGTCCCCTCTTAGTTATATCTGCCCCCTATTAGGTATATCTGTCCCCTCCTAGTTATATCTGCCCCCTCCTAGTTATATCATTCCCCCATTAGTTATATCAGTCCCCTCCTAGTTATATCTGCCCCCTCCTAGTTATATCAGCTCCCTCCTAGTTATATCAGTCCTCTCTTAGTTATATCTGCCCCTATTAGTTATATCAGTCCCCTATTAGTTATATCAGTCCCCTATTAGGTATATCTGCCCCCTCATAGTTATTTCTGCCCCCTCTTAGTTATATCAGCCCCCACTTAGTTATATCTGCCCCCTATTAGTTATATCAGTCCCCTATTAGTTATATCAGCGCCCACTTAGTTATATCAGCCCCCACTTAGTTATATCAGTCCCCTATTAGTTATATCTGCCCCCTATTAGTTATATCAGCCCCCTATTAATTATATCTGCCCCCTCTTAGTTATATCAGTCCCCTCTTAGTTATATCAGTCCCCTATTAGTTATATCAGTCCCCTATTAGTTATATCAGCCCCCACTTAGTTATATCAGCCCCCTCTTAGTTATATCTGCCCCCACTTAGTTATATCAGTCTCCTCTTAGTTCTATCAGTCCCCTATTAGTTATATCTGCCCCCACTTAGTTATATCAGCCCCCACTTAGTTATATCAGCCCCCACTTAGTTATATCAGTCCCCTATTAGTTATATCTGCCCCCCTTAGTTATATATGTCCCCTCCTAGTTATATCTGCCCCCTATTAGTTATATCAGCCCCCACTTAGTTATATCAGTCCCCTATTAGTTATATCTGCCCCCCTTAGTTATATATGTCCCCTATTAGTTATATTTGCCCCCTATTAGTTATATCTGCCCCCTATTAGTTATATCAGCCCCCACTTAGTTATATCAGCCCCCTATTAGTTATATCAGCCCCCACTTAGTTATATCAGCCCCCACTTAGTTATATCAGTCTCCTCTTAGTTATATCAGTCCCCTATTAGTTATATCAGCCCCCTATTAGTTATATCAGCCCCCACTTAGTTATATCAGCCCCCACTTAGTTATATCAGTCTCCTCTTAGTTATATCAGTCCCCTATTAGTTATATCAGCCCCCACTTAGTTATATCAGTCTCCTCTTAGTTATATCAGTCCCCAGGTCCCCTCCTAGTTATATCAGCCCCCTCTTAGTTATATCAGTCCTCTCTTAGTTAGATCAGTCCTCTCTTAGTTAGATCAGTCCCCTCTTAGTTATATCAGCCCCCTCTTAGTTATATCAGCCCCCTCTTAGTTATATCAGCCCCCTCCTAGTTATATCTGTCCCCTCCTAGTTATATCTGCCCCCTCCTAGTTATATCAGTCCCCTCCTAGTTATATCTGTCCCCTCCTAGTTATATCTGCCCCCTCTTAGTTATATCTGCCCCCTCCTAAATATATCTGTCCCCTATTAGTTATATCAGCCCCCTCCTAG
Organism: Dendropsophus ebraccatus; assembly: GCA_027789725.1. Taxonomy (NCBI): domain Eukaryota; kingdom Metazoa; phylum Chordata; class Amphibia; order Anura; family Hylidae; genus Dendropsophus; species Dendropsophus ebraccatus. Next base: position 60,042,860 of record JAQFWZ010000004.1, on the reverse strand, counting down.
TTATATCTGCCCCCTCTTAGTTATATCAGTCCCCTCTTAGTTATATCTGTCCCCTATTAGTTATATCAGTTCCCTCCTAGTTATATCTGCCCCCTCTTAGTTATATCAGCCCCCTCTTAGTTATATCTGTCCCCTATTAGTTATATCTGTCCCCTATTAGTTATATCAGTCCCCTCTTAGTTATATCTGCCCCCTCTTAGTTATATCAGCCCCCTCCTAGTTATATCTGTCCCCTCCTAGTTATATCATCCCCCTCTTAGGTATATCTGCCCCCTCTTAGTTATATCTGCCCCCTCCTAGTTATATCAGCCCCCTATTAGTTATATCAGCCCCCTCTTAGGTATATCTGCCCCCTCCTAGTTATATCTGCCCCCTCCTAGTTATATCTGCCCCTCCTAGTTATATCAGTCCTCTCTTAGTTATATCTGCCCCCTCTTAGTTATATCTGCCCCTATTAGTTATATCAGTCCCCTATTAGTTATATCAGTCCCCTATTAGGTATATCTGCCCCCTCTTAGTTATTTTTGCCCCCTCTTAGTTATATCTGCCCCCTCTTAGTTATATCAGCCCCCACTTAGTTATATCTGCCCCCTATTAGGTATATCTGCCCCCTCTTAGTTATATCTGCCCCCTCTTAGTTATATCAGCCCCCACTTAGTTATATCAGTCCCCTATTAGGTATATCTGCCCCCTCTTAGTTATATCTGCCCCCTCTTAGTTATATCAGCCCCCTCTTAGTTATATCAGCCCCCTCCTAGTTATATCTGCCCCCTATTAGTTATATCAGTCCCCTATTAGTTATATCTGCCCCCTCTTAGTTATATCTGTCCCCTCCTAGTTATATCTGCCCCCTCTTAGTTATATCAGCCCCCTCTTAGGTATATCTGCCCCCTCTTATTTATATCTGCCCCCTATTAGTTATATCAGTCCCCTCTTAGTTATATCTGCCCCCTATTAGTTATATCAGCCCCCACTTAGTTATATCAGCCCCCTCTTAGTTATATCTGCCCCCACTTAGTTATATCAGCCCCCTATTAGTTATATCAGTCCCCTCTTAGTTATATCTGCCCCCTCCTAGTTATATCAGCCCCCACTTAGTTATATCAGTCCCCACTTAGTTATATCAGTCTCCTCTTAGTTCTATCAGTCCCCTATTAGTTATATCTGCCCCCACTTAGTTATATCAGCCCCCACTTAGTTATATCAGCCCCCACTTAGTTATATCAGTCCCCTATTAGTTATATCTGCCCCCCTTAGTTATATATGTCCCCTATTAGTTATATCTGCCCCCTATTAGTTATATCTGCCCCCTATTAGTTATATCAGCCCCCACTTAGTTATATCAGTCCCCTATTAGTTATATCTGCCCCCCTTAGTTATATATGTCCCCTATTAGTTATATCAGTCCACTATTAGTTATATCTGCCCCCTATTAGTTATATCAGCCCCCACTTAGTTATATCAGCCCCCTATTAGTTATATCTGCCCCCTCTTAGTTATATCTGTCCCCTATTAGTTATATTTGCCCCCTATTAGTTATATCTGCCCCCTATTAGTTATATCAGCCCCCACTTAGTTATATCAGCCCCCTATTAGTTATATCAGCCCCCACTTAGTTATATCAGCCCCCACTTAGTTATATCAGTCTCCTCTTAGTTATATCAGTCTCCTCTTAGTTATATCAGTCTCCTCTTAGTTATATCAGTCCCCAGGTCCCCTCCTAGTTATATCAGCCCCCTCTTAGTTATATCAGTCCTCTCTTAGTTAGATCAGTCCTCTCTTAGTTATATCAGCCCCCTCTTAGTTATATCAGTCCCCTCTTAGTTATATCAGCCCCCTCTTAGTTATATCAGCCCCCTCTTAGTTATATCAGCCCCCTCCTAGTTATATCTGTCCCCTCCTAGTTATATCTGCCCCCTCCTAGTTATATCAGTCCCCTCCTAGTTATATCTGTCCCCTCCTAGTTATATCTGCCCCCTCCTAGTTATATCTGCCCCCTCTTAGTTATATCAGTCCCCTCTTAGTTATATCTGTCCCCTATTAGTTATATCAGTTCCCTCCTAGTTATATCTGCCCCCTCTTAGTTATATCAGCCCCCTATTAGTTATATCAGCCCCCTATTAGTTATATCTGTCCCCTATTAGTTATATCAGTCCCCTCTTAGTTATATCTGCCCCCTCTTAGTTATATCAGCCCCCTCCTAGTTATATCTGTCCCCTCCTAGTTATATCATCCCCCTCTTAGGTATATCTGCCCCCTCTTAGTTATATCTGCCCCCTCCTAGTTATATCAGCCCCCTATTAGTTATATCAGCCCCCTCTTAGGTATATCTGCCCCCTCCTAGTTATATCTGCCCCCTCCTAGTTATATCTGCCCCTCCTAGTTATATCAGTCCTCTCTTAGTTATATCTGCCCCCTCTTAGTTATATCTGCCCCTATTAGTTATATCAGTCCCCTATTAGGTATATCTGCCCCCTCTTAGTTATTTCTGCCCCCTCTTAGTTATATCTGCCCCCTCTTAGTTATATCAGCCCCCACTTAGTTATATCTGCCCCCTATTAGGTATATCTGCCCCCTCTTAGTTATATCTGCCCCCTCTTAGTTATATCAGCCCCCACTTAGTTATATCAGTCCCCTATTAGGTATATCTGCCCCCTCTTAGTTATATCTGCCCCCTCTTAGTTATATCAGCCCCCTCTTAGTTATATCAGCCCCCACTTAGTTATATCTGCCCCCTATTAGTTATATCAGTCCCCTATTAGTTATATCTGCCCCCTCTTAGTTATATCTGTCCCCTCCTAGTTATATCTGCCCCCTCTTAGTTATATCAGCCCCCTCTTAGGTATATCTGCCCCCTCTTATTTATATCTGCCCCCTATTAGTTATATCAGTCCCCTCTTAGTTATATCTGCCCCCTATTAGTTATATCAGCCCCCACTTAGTTATATCAGCCCCCACTTAGTTATATCAGTCCCCTATTAGTTATATCAGCCCCCTATTAGTTATATCTGCCCCCTCTTAGTTATATCAGTCCCCTCTTAGTTATATTTGCCCCCTCTTAGTTATATCAGTCCCCTATTAGTTATAGCAGTTCTCTCTCAGTAGTATTGGCCCCCTCTTAGTTAAATCAGGCCCCTTTCAGTTGTATCAGCCCTTTTTTAGTTTCATTGCCCCCCTCTCAGTTGTATTGGTCCCGTCTCAGTTGTATGGGCCCCCTCTAAGTTATATCTGCCCCCTCTCAGTTGCATCACCCACCTCTCCATTGTATCAGCCCCCTCTCAGTTGTATCGGCCCCTTTTAGTTGTATCGGCCCCTTCTCAGTTGTACTGGCCCTCTCTCCGTTGTATGGGCCCCTTCTCAGTTGTACTGGCCCTCTCTCCGTTGCATGGGCCCCTTCTCAGTTGTACTGGCCCTCTCTCCGTTGTATGGGCCCCTTCTCAGTTGTACTGGCCCTCTCTCCGTTGTAAGGGCCCCCTCTCAGTTGTATCAGCCCCTTCTTAGTTACATAAGTCCCCTTCTAGTTATATCAGCCCCTCCTTAGTTATATAAGTTCTATCTCAGTTTTATTAGCCCCCTCAGTTGTATGGGATCTTCTTTATGGCCCCCCCTCAGTTGTAACCAACCCCTCTCAGTTTTTTGGGCCCCTCTCAGTTGTAACCAACCCCTCTCAGTTGTATTGACCCCCCGCCGGTTGTATCGCCTCCCCCTCAGTTGTATCAGTCCCCTCTCAGTTGTGTCGGCCCCCTTTCGGTTGTATCGGCTCCCTCTCGGCTGTGTCGGCCCCCTCTCGGCTGTGTCGGCCCCTCTCGGCTGTGTCGGCCCCCCTCTAGGCTGCGTCGGCCCCCTCTCGGCTGCGTCGGCCCCCTCTCGGCTGTGTCGGCCCCCTCTCGGCTGCGTCGGCCCCCTCTCAGTTGTGTCGGCTCCCTCTAGGCTGTATCGGCCCCCTCTCGGCTGTGTCGGCCCTCCTTTCGGTTGTATCGGCTCCCTCTCGGCTGTGTCGTCCCCCTCTAGGCTGTATCGGCCCCCTCTCGGCTGTGTCGGCCCCCTCTCGGCTGTGTCGGCCCCCTCTCGGCTGTGTCGGCCCCCTCTCGGCTGTGTCGGCCCCCTCTGGGCTGTGTCGGCCCCCTCTCGGCTGTATCAGTCCTCTCTTAGCTCTGCTGTCAGTCTCTATTACTAGAGGAGGATAATGACACCTGGTTTGTGTTCTGAGCTCTGGGCTGGATGTTCCCTTTTGGCGGGGAGGGTAAAGTGTGTCGCACACTCCGCTTGTTTGTGAGCAGTCGCCGTACTTTACATCTTAATCAGCAGATAGACGTTTCTATCCCGGCTCTAATTGTTCTGAATCTCGAGCCGATTTCTGCAACACATGAATCCCATGAATCCCTGATGTGTGCGAGTAAGCAGAACCCTGCCGGACCCTGTGTATCGGGGCATGCTGGGAGTTGTAGTATCACTGCTGTATAACCAGGAATATCTGGGGTTTGGATCTCTTATGTTCTCCAGTGAATCCGCCGTCCTCTAGAGCTGTCAGTCATGTATAGATGATACAGACCTCGGGATGGATGTGCCCGGTGCAGTGTGGGCTGAATCCTAATGGAGCGCCTGTGTATCCGGCCCCCCCGGACAAGCACCAGCCATCAGTCATGTGTTATATGTGCAGAGCCAGGCCCAGGTGACTGACTGCATCCCTGGGAATTCCAGCTGACTAACCAATGTGTACGGCGTGTTTAGTGCAATAAATTATACAGACAGCAATATGTCAATGCCTGAATGAATAATTCAACAATCAACACGGCTTATTTAAATTTAGCTTAACCTTTCCTTCTGATGAGTTCCACCAGAAGAATAATTGGCTCAATTAAAATTTAATTTGAAAAATGTCGCTTTCTGCAAAGTTTTACATCCAAGTTTCTCTTACCAGTTAAACATCTGACAAACTGATCCTGGACGAGGCAAACTTTTCTGGGAGTCGTGAGACGGGACATGGTGGTTCCTGTGAGGAGCTCGGTGTGACCTGATGATGCTGCATGGGTGACATCAATGGTTAAAGGGAAACTCTGGGGGAAGGAAAAAAAATTTTCAAACCATCTGGTACCAGAAAGTTATACAGATTTGTAATTTACTTATATTTAAAAATCTCCAGTCTTCCAGTACTTATCAGCTGCTGTATGTCCTGCAGGAAGTGGTGTATTCTCTCCGGTCTGACACAGTGCTCTCTGCTGCCACCTCTGTCCATGTCAGGAACTGTCCAGAGCAGGAGAGGTTTTCTATGGGGATTTGCTGCTTTTCTGGACAGTTCCTGACATTTGGTTCACTCATCTCTACTTTGGTCGGAGCCTAAAGACCCCTATATAAAAAGACACCAGTATTATACAGGGAACATCAGGCTGGTATAGATTTTGCACTGGAGCCCAGGATCTCAAGTTACACCTCTGGGTCACAAGATTGTGGCCTTGGAAGTCAATCTGTGTACAAGCGCACCTCCTGAATATGGACGGCATGGAGCGCTGGGCCCTAAACCTACAGTGCTGGGAACCATGGTGGTTAGGTGGCTACCAGTGCTGAGAGCCATGGTGGGTAAGTGGATACTAGTGCTGAGAGCCATGGTGGAAAAGTGGCTACTAGTGCTGAGAGCCATGGTGGGTAAGTGGATACTAGTGCTGAGGGCCATGGTGGGTAAGTGGATACTAGTGCTGAGGGCCATGGTGGGTAAGTGGTTACCAGTGCTGAGAGCCATGGTGGATAAGTGGTTACCAGTGCTGAGAGCCATGATGGATAAGTGGTTACCAGTGCTGAGAGCCATGGTGGATAAGTGGCAACCAGTGCTGAGAGCCATGGTGGATAAGTGGTTACCAGTGCTGAGAGCCATGATGGATAAGTGGTTACCAGTGCTGAGAGCCATGATGGATAAGTGGTTACCAGTGCTGAGAACCATGATGGATAAGTGGTTACCAGTGCTGAGAGCCATGGTGGATAAGTGGCAACCAGTGCTGAGAGGCTAAAATTATTATGTTAATTTGTTTTCCCTAAGACCCATTGGCATCACAACATATGGGGTAAATTCGCCCCTGCGAGCCCCTGGGACGAAGGAATATTTAATGAAAAAATAACAATTAAATTTTAATCCCCTCCTCCATGAGGTATAAATAGGCTCCACCCCCCCCTAGACCTCAGTCTAATTATAAAGAAACATAAAACACAGGGAGGGAGTCTTGTGATGCCAATGGGTCTTAGGGAAAACAAATTAACATAATAATTTTAGCTTCCCTTACGTCCCATTGGCATCACAACATATGGGGAATTAGCAAGCATTATCCCCAATGGGCGGGTTATTTATTACGTCCGCATTAAGAACAGATCTTGCAAAGGTTGTTCTTGACAAGAAAGAAGTATCCAGCCTGAAATATCTCACAAAGGTAGTCAAAGACGACCAGGTAGCTGCCTGGCATATGTCCTCAAGTGGCACAGCGGCACGCTCTGCCCAAGTGGAGGCCACAGCTCTAGTAGAGTGAGCCTTGGTAAATTCTGGTGGATCCAGATCAGCAGAGGAGTAACATAAGGCAATGGAGTCACAGATCCATCTGGATATTAAAGGTTTTGAAGCCTTTCTCCCCTTGTTCTTTCCTGCGAAAGGGATAAAGAAATTCTCGTCTTTACGAAAATCACCTACTCTATGTAGATAGATCTTGATAGCTCTGGATACGTCCAATAAAGAAAGATCCAAGTCTTCTTTAGATGATCCAGTAGGAGAAAATACAGGCAATACTATTGGCTGGTTGATGTTGGCAAATGAAGCCACCATAGGCAGGAATCCTGGAAGGAACCTAAGGATAACTTTGTCTTGGGAAAAAGTCACGTATGGAGGTGCGGAGCCAAGGGCTTGAAGTTCTCCAACTCTCTTAGCAGAGGTAATGGCTAGTAAAAGAGAAACTTTCAATGTTAACTTGAAGTCTACTTCCTCCCAAGGCTTAAAGGGAGGAAGACACAGGCGTCTCAACACAAAGGATAAGTCCCATGGGTCTACCTGCTTTACCAGGTTAGGCCTAGTCTAGCCTTAACAAAATTCTTTACCTCCAAGATCTGAAAGAAACGTGAGTTTAGGTGTGCAGAGAGGGCTGCTATCTGCACCTTGATGGAACTAGGTTTTAATCCTTTATAGAAGCCTTCCTGTAAAAACTCCAATGACTGTGGAGTAGAAGGTTTAAGTCCATCAATACTCCTGCTTACACACCAATCTTGAAAATCTTCCAAATCCGTGCATAAGATTTATTTGTAGTGCAACTACGAGCGTGAGAAAGGGTATACTATACCTTCTCAGAAAAACTAGAGTCCAATACGGTCCTCTCAGTCTCCGAGCTGTCAAGCTGAGGCTGGAAAGATTCCTGCACAGATTTTGACCCTGGAATATTAGATCCGGATGCAGAGGTAATCTCCAAAATTCCCCTCTGCTCATATTCATGGGCAGGGTGAACCATGACCCCTTCGGCCAGAAGGAAGTTATTATTATCACTGACAACTGATCTTCATCAAACTCTGGGAATCATGGCTATGGGAGGAAAGATATACGCCAGCTGGTATGTCCATGGTATTGTCATTGAGTCCACTACCGTGGGATTGTCTGCCCTGTAAAGGGAACAGAAATTCCTCAGTTTGGCATTGCTTGCTGATGCCATGAGGTCTCTCTGAGGAAGCCCCCACCTCTGGGTTAACTGAATGAACACTCTCCTTGAGAGAGACCATTCCCCCGGTAATGTCAGGCCTCGACTCAGTCAATCCGCCAATATATTGTCGACACCCCTGATATGAATTGCAGAGAGTCTGGTTATTCTGGTTTCTGCCCAACAGAAAAATCTTCTCTACTTCCCTGAGGAGAGAAGGGGATCTGGTACCTCCCTGTTTAGGTACGCCACACAGGTCATGTCGTTCATCCGGATTCTGTAAAATAGGAGGAGAAAAAATGAAGAAGAGCTAGGTAAATCGCTCTAAGCTCCCTCACGTTGGAGGGCAGAGCGGATTCCTGTTGACTCCAAGATCCTGCAGTCGTGATGACTGTCAGATGAGCTCCCCAACCTGTTCCTGAAGCATCCGTCGTGATGGTTATCCAGTGTGGTTCTGAAAATAAACTCCATGTTTGACTTGTCTCCACCACATTAGAGAATGTCTTGTTTGAGTCGATAGAACATGCATCGCATCCAAGTCCTTCAGTCCTCGGTTCCATACTGTTAGTGCTTCTCTCTGAAGAAATCTCATGTGCCATAACGCCCATGGCACCGCGTCCGCAGCTGAGGCAAGGAGCCCTAAAAAGCGCATTTATGTTCTTATGGATACCTGACGAGGAGGAATTAGGAATTAAGTCTGATTTCTCTATGTTGATGAGCCAACCTAATTGTTGAAGTATGTCCTGGACATAGTTCAACTGAACTCTCAGAAGATCCTGAGTCTGAGTCATAATCAACCAATCATCCAGGTAAGGGATAACTTTATCCCCTGTAAACGGAAGCGAACCATCATGGTGACACTACCTTTGTGAAAACAAAGGGTGCGGAGGTATTCCGGGTGGAAGGACTTTGAATTGTAAGTGTCTTACCTTCCCCTGGATTTGGATGGCGAAGGCTCTCCTGTGAGCCTTCAGAATCGGTACATGAAGATATGCATCCGGTAGATCTATGGTGACCATAAAATCTCCCTCCTGGAGGATAGATTTTACCGATCTTATGTTCTCCATGTGGAAAGTCTTCTTTACGATGCATCTGTTGAGATATCGCAAATCTATAATAAGCCTCCAATTTCCGGATGGCTTCAGCCCTAGTAACACTGGGGAGTAAACTCCCTGACCGATCTCAGATAGAGGAACATCCTCTAGAGCCTCAATGGAAAGGAGGCGAAGAATTTCTGTCTCTAGGACTAAGTGTCTTTCTGGCTTAAGATTTCTTGACAGAAGAAATCTTGGAGGAGGAAGAGATGATAAATGAAGGACATAACCATTTTGAATAATATTTAACACCCAGTGATCTTTTCTTAATTCTTCCCAGGCAGGGAGAAACAAACTCAGACGTGTTCCCACTGGACAGCTTCTGCGTCAGAAGTCTGGTTTCTTGTTGGTGTCCTTATTCTGCTGCTTCCCGGAACCTCTTCTGGAATAGTTTCTTCCTCGACCTCTGTACTGGTATCTCCCTTTGCCTCGCTGAGGAGATTTTGCTCTGCGAAAGGAATCACCGCTCTTATAGGACAATGGTAGGGACTTCCCCTCCTTGTCAGACAATTCCTCCATTAATTTATCCAGCTCAGAGCCAAACAGCCTACCTGGCTGGAACTCCATATTACAGAGCTGAATTTTGGAGTTAGCATCTCCAACCCAGGGTTTTAACCATAGCGCCCTTCGGCAGCGTTGAGAGCGTACTAGTTTTTTTACGCTAACCTGGTTCCCTGAGATGCAGCATCGCAGAGGAAGTCAATGGCCATAATGACCTTTTTTAAGGAGCGAAGGACCTTGTCCCTGCTAGCTCTACCTTCCAATTTTCCTGGACCTTGGTCAGCCATCTTCTTAGGCTTCTAGAAACCTCAAAAGAAGAAATGGAGACTGCCCCTTGGGCTGCCGCTGCCGTATATGATCTCTTGAGGGCTACCTCCACCCTTCTATCCATCGGATCCTTCAGATTGGATCCGTCCTCTGCAGGCAGCACAGTACATTTCAACAGTTTGGCTATGGCCGGGTCCACCTTTGGAGGCTCAATCCAGTCCTTACATTGTTCTTCCTTGAGAACATATAAGGTCTTAAACCTCTTGCTCAAACCCGGAGCCTTTTCCGGTTCCTTCCATTCTGCCTGTAACATAGACACTGAAGTCTTACCCACAGAAAAAGCCCTAGGCTTTTTTGAGGAGGACCAATCCTATCCTCTTCTATTTCCTCAGGGTGTATTTCAGCTTGCTTAGCTTTGCAGAGCTTGTGAATTCTATCAGCTGTGAAATACCCCCTGAATAATTCTTTCTCATCTTCAGAAGTAAAAGAGGTTTCAGAAGAAGATGATGAGTTAACTTCATCAATCACAGTAAAACTGAAAATGACCATAATCCTACAGCCATAAAGTAATATACTCAAAGGCTGGGAGTAGAGAGAGAAATACTCCATTTGGTCTTTAACTTAGGACACGGGCGGCGAATCTCATTAGCCGCTAAAGTCTTTTGCACATAGTCCTTGACCCATACAACTACATCCTGAACATCAGGCTCCTCATAGGTTTAGGTCTGCATGAAGGACAGCGTACTTAGGCATTATAAATATTTTTTAGGCATTCATAAATATTTTTATGAAAGAAAGGATGAATCTTATCTGGAAACAATGATCCTCCTACGGTATCCATAGCCGTCAGGTAGAGGAGTCTCACACTCAGCACATGAAGTGCTTCCTTAGAAGGTCTTTTGCCAGCAGCAGGACTGGTCTCCATTTCAGACATCTGCAAATAATCAATGTATTACAATACATATAAACCACTAGCCTGGCTAGAGTGATATCGGAAAGAGACACTAGGTGGCAGCAACACTTACTTTTAAGTATATAGAAGAGAGATCACAGCACTTTGCACTCAGATGTTTTCTATTAGATCCAAATGAGCCACAGAAAATCCTTCCAGAGGAAGACAGCCAGACCTAGAGGTAGCAACAGCTTACCTTCTGCCTTGAACACACAGCTAATCCGGCATGCAGAGAGTGCGCCGCTGCCGGCCCCCGGAAGTGACATGACGCCGAAGTGCTGAGACGCACGCAGCGCCGATGCGTTCCACAGTCGAACGCGACTGGAAGAAAAGCCAGCGGCTCGGGTGACACGCAGAGTGCGTTCCAAGACGCTTTAGGTAAGAAAAACTTAAAAGCTAAGACCTGCAGAAGCAAATATCAGGATACTACCTGGACACCGGCTCCAGCGGCATCCCAGCAATCATTACCTGGAGGGAAAACCTGAATGCAACAGGTTAACAAAGCATAAAAACGGAGGAGGGACAAAGTCCCCTAGGGCTAACAGCAACGAAGTAAAAAAAGACTGAGGTCTAGGGGGGGGTGGAGCCTATTTATACCTCATGGAGGAGGGGATTAAAATTTAATTGTTATTTTTTCATTAAATATTCCTTCGTCCCAGGGGCTCGCAGGGGCGAATTTACCCCATATGTTGTGATGCCAATGGGACGTAAGGGAACCATGGTGGATAAGTGGTTACCAGTGCTGAGAACCATGATGGATAAATGCTTACCAGTGCTGAGAGCCATGATGGATAAGTGGTTACCAGTGCTGAGAGCCATGGTGGATAAGTGGCAACCAGTGCTGAGAGCCATGGTGGATAAGTGGTTACCAGTGCTGAGAGCCATGATGGATAAGTGGTTACCAGTGCTGAGAGCCATGATGGATAAGTGGTTACCAGTGCTGAGAACCATGATGGATAAGTGGTTACCAGTGCTGAGAACCATGGTGGATAAGTGGTTACCAGTGCTGAGAGCCATGGTGGATAAGTGGCTACCAGTGCTGAGAACCATGGTGGATAAGTGGCAATCAGTGCTGAGAGCCATGGTGGATAAGTGGTTACCAGTGCTGAGAGCCATGATGGATAAGTGGTTACCAGTGCTGAGAGCCATGGTGGATAAGTGGTTACCAGTGCTGAGAGCCATGATGGATAAGTGGTTACCAGTGCTGAGAGCCATGATGGATAAGTGGTTACCAGTGCTGAGAGCCATGATGGATAAGTGGTTACCAGTGCTGAGAGCCATGATGGATAAGTGGTTACCAGTGCTGAGAACCATGGTGGATAAGTGGTTACCAGTGCTGAGAGCCATGATGGATAAGTGGTTACCAGTGCTGAGAGCCATGATGGATAAGTGGTTACCAGTGCTGAGAGCCATGATGGATAAGTGGTTACCAGTGCTGAGAGCCATGATGGATAAGTGGTTACCAGTGCTGAGAGCCATGATGGATAAGTGGTTACCAGTGCTGAGAGCCATGATGGATAAGTGGCTACCAGTGCTGAGAACCATGGTGGATAAGTGGTTACCAGTGCTGAGAGCCATGATGGATGAGTGGCTACCAGTGCTGAGAGCCATGATGGATAAGTGGTTACCAGTGCTGAGAGTCATGGTTAGTACGTGGCTACTACTGTAGTGGTGAGAGCCACGGCAGAAAAGTGGCTACTATTGCTGAGAGCCATCGTGGATAAGTGGCTACTAGTGGTGAGAGCCATGGTGGATACGTGGCTACCAGTGCTAAGAGCTATTGTTAGTATGTGGCTACTACTGTAGTGGTGAGAGCCATGGTGGATAAAATGGCTGGAACTTGCCCTCTGGCAGACAATGCTTTGTATATCTGGACTTTATTTTGTCTTACAGAACGGTTAGTACGACAACCCCTGATCTCCTGATAGACGGGGACCGTCCCCCACTGATGGCAAATACACCCCTCCAATATGAATGATTGTTGACTTACTGGTTCCATAGAGACGTGTATGTGTATATATATATATTATATACAGAGCCCAAGTTTCTGATAAAACATTATTGTTTCCCTTTAAATTTATCTCCTTCCATTTTTTGTAACTGCTCCCAGTAAATCTGCTGAACTCTGAACACGATGTTTTACAATGTTCTGAGGCAGAAGATTTTATCATGACATTGGGGAAATTGTGAGACAATATATACGGCTTCCCTCCCGCATTGTGGAGAGCAACCTTCACCGCAAACCTCTGCTTCCTTATCAGCTCCGGACTCAGATACTACAACAATTTATCCTTGTAAGCCTTCCTCTCATCTCCTCTCTTTCCCTCTCTCCCTCATCCCCTCTCATCCCTCCTTGTTCCCTCTCATCCCCCCTCATTGCCCCTCTTTTCTTTTCCCTATTGTTCCCACTATTTCCCTCTCGTTCCCTCTCTTTCCCTCTCCCTCTCGTTCCCTCTCTTTCCCTCTCCCTCTCGTTCCCTCTCTTTCCCTCTCCCTCTCGTTCCCTCTCTTTCCCTCTCCCTCTCTTTCCATCTCGCCCCCTCTCACCCCCCCCCCCCACCCTTGTTCCCTCTCGTCCCCTCTAATCCTTCTTGTTCTCTCTCGTCCCCTCTCGTTTCCTCTCGCCCCCCCTCATCCCCCATCGTTCCCTCTAATCCCCCCTGTACTTATTGTGTAAAGGTGGTGATGAAAGTAGTGATAAAGTTTCACCACTAGATATCACTATTATAGATATGTGTATTCAGATGCTGCACAGCTGAAGTATGCAAAGGGTTATTGTTTGTTTGTATGTCACATGGATCTGCGAACCTGTGGGAATCTGTTCCTCTTCTGTCCTATCACCTCTCTTTTTACTTCTTCTGTTGCACTCTTGACCCACTCACAGCGCACTTTAGATATGCTGAGAAAGGAAGTCACATGGCTAGAGGAAGTGTGTGTTCTTTTCGCAGCGTGGTTGTCATCAGGAAATCCTCAGCATTCCGCTCATCCCAGGTAACAAGGTGTGGGGCCTTGCGTCACTGCCTAGGATGGTTCAGCCAAATCTAGTGGCCATTAGGTGGTATGAAGACTAACAGGTCAATACATGGGCACAAGTATTCTTCTTCTTCTTCTAAGTATTCTTCTACCTCGTCCTACAACATCCTGGCAGAGTACAGTACTGCTTTGGTTAGGACTCTCACAACATCCTCCTCTCTGCTACTCTGGTTCTTGTATGTCTCAATACGCTACTCAGTCAGCACGACTGTATCCCTCACTGTATTCCTGTCGCAGATCTGGTTGCTGTATTGTCACGTATTTGTCTACAAGTATTGTCAAGTGTATTATCAAGTGCTTTCTCAAGAGAAACCTATACTGTCAAGTGAAAGCTGTATAACTTGCTGCACACAAGTACCTTTCAAGTAAAGCCAAGTTTATTTACGATAAAGAGACTTTGTGATACTTCACCCCGCACCAACACAGTAATCTCCACATCCTTGGGACACTTCCCCTTTCTGTGGGTGGTGGTTCCGACAGTCCGGGAGGGTCACTACACCACTCTGGCCATTTGTGACTACACTATTCCAAGGGACCCGGCAGGACACTGATCACAGGGGGAAAGAGTACAACCTGCCTTATAAAATAAAAGCAGGTGTGCCATCATACCTGTGTGCCTACCCGGCACTGGCATCACAAAGTAACACTCCAAGGTCCGGCTGTATCTTGGCCAACCACCACCAAAGTAGCGTCACCACCTAGCAAGTGACCGGCCGATCCTCCAACGCAACATCGCAGGTGGTCACCACAGCATTCCCTCTCGTCCTCCCTCATTCCCTCTCCTTCCCTTTCCCTATTATTCCCTCTCATTCCCTCTAGTTTCCATCTTGCCCCCTCTGTTTCCATCTTGCCCCCTCTGTTTCCATCTTGCCCCCTCTGTTTCCATCTTGCCCCCTCTGTTTCCATCTTGCCCCCTCTGTTTCCATCTTGCCCCCTCTGTTTCCATCTTGCCCCCTCTCGTCCCCTCTCGTTCCCTCTCTTTCTCTCTCCTTCCCGCGTCAGCCACCGCTTCTCTACTTTTAATTATTTTATTTGTGCCTCTAATGGTTTGTGACTTTTATATGCTTTTTGCGTTATTTTAGGATAATCGAGCCCTCCTTCCCATAGACCTCTAAGACCTCCTGGTGGAATAGCTCTAGGACCCTTTATGGTTTTGCGATGAGAGAATGCGATAAGATTTATTGTACAGCAGGGACGTTTGCTCAGTGCTTGGTGGACTCTGCAGTCATTCAGCAAACAGATAGAGATATCCGAGATCAATAATACAAGACGGAAGAAGAGCGTTTAGAAACCACATGTCCCTAATCCATGACTCCCCGGAGAGTATACTGCACTGAGCCAAGTGACAATATCCTGCGGCTGTGCAGGAGACTCCACAGATCCCAGAGGTTATATTAACAGAAGATTCCTTTACAGAAGTTCGGTTGGGCAGGTTTGCCGAACTTTGACGTAATGTTCAGGTTTGTCTGAATCAAACCTTATATGAACCGCATAAAATGACTAGATAATTGATGGTGTTTTAGTGTTTGTTTTCAAAAAGTCTGATCACCTATACTTACCTGTCCGCGCTCCCTCAGCCTCTTCCTTTGGTCCCCAGTGTCCCCCGCAGGCACCAAAACCCTGCTCAGCCAATCACTGACTGAGATGGGACAGTTCCACTGCCAGTGATTGGCTGAGCGGGCTGGAGGCGACTGCGAGCAGCAGGGGAAAGCGGTGACCCTAAGGAGGACACCGGGGGAGCATGGACAGGTGAGCAGACCTTTTTTTCTTAGTTTTTTTCAATTGCATGCACAAAAATGACATCTTGAGGGAGATTTATCCAACATGGTCTAAAGTAGAATTGGCCCAGTTTCCCCTAGCAACCAATCAGATTCCACTTTTCTTTCCTCACAGGTTCTTGGAATCTGATTGGTTGCTAGGGGCAACAGAGCCAATTCTACTTTACACCAGTTTGATAAATCTCTATGTCCAATAAAGCATTCAATACAATTTGAGCTGGAGAGGAACATTTCTTCTTTTCGTATTTGATAAATCTCTCCCTTTTGCTTACAGAAATACATTTTCACACTCAATATATTGTGGCACATGTCATTATTTGTCTTATTTTGTGCTACATTTCTTTGGAGATATTTCACAATCTAAAATTCCAAGGATCTGCTCTTTACTGGGTGTGTGTGGGTCGCGCTCAGCACCTCCTTCTCCTTGCGCTCAGCACTGGGGGGGTCACTGCCTTCTCCTTGCGCTCAGCACTGGGGGGGGGTCAACTCCTTCTCCTTGCGCTCAGCACTGGGGGGGTCCACCTCCCTCTTCTCGCACTCAGCACTGGGGGGGGGGTCCCCTCCTTCTCCTTGCGCTCAGCACTGGGGGGGTCACCTCCTTCTTCTCGCGCTCAGCACTGGGGGGGGGGGTCACCTCCTTCTCCTTGTGCTCAGCACTGGGGGGGGGTCACCTCCTTCTTCTCGCGCTCAGCACTGGGGGGGGGGGGGTCACCTCCTTCTCCTTGTGCTCAGCACTGGGGGGGGGGTCACTGCCTTCTCCTTGCACTCAGCACTGGGGGGTCACCTCCTTCTCTTTGCGCTCAGCACTGGGGGGGGGGTCACCTCCTCCTCGCGCTCAGCACTGGGGGGGGGTCACCTTCTTCTCCTCGTGCTCAGCATTGGAGGGGTCACCTCCTTCTCCTTACGCTCAGCACTGGGGGGGGGGGGGGTCACTGCCTCCTCCTTGCGCTCAGCACTGGGGGGGGTCACCTCCTTCTCTTTGCGCTCAGCACTGGGGGGGGGGGGGTCACCTCCTCCTCGCGCTCAGCACTAGGGGGGGTCACCTCCTTCTCTTTGCGCTCAGCACTGGGGGGGTCACCTCCTTCTTCTCGCGCTCAGCACTGGGGGGGTCACCTCCTTATCCTTGCGCTCAGCACTGGGGGGGTCACCTCCTTCTCCTCGCGCTAAGCACTGGGGGGGTCACCTCCTTCTCCTTGCGCTCAGCACTGGGGGGGGGGGTCACTGCCTCCTCCTTGCGCTCAGCACTGGGGGGGGGGGTCACCTCCTTCTCCTTGCGCTCAGCACTGGGGGGGTCACCTCCTCCTTCTCGCGCTCAGCACTGGGGGGTGGGTCACAGCCTTCTCCTTGCGCTCAGCACTGGGGGGGTCACCTCCTCCTTCTCGCGCTCAGCACTGGGGGGGGGGGGGTCACAGGCCTTCTCCTTGCGCTCAGCACTGGGGTGGTCACCTCCTCCTTCTCGCACTCAGCACTGGGGGGGTCACCTCCTTCTCCTTGCGCTCAGCACTGGGGGGGTCACCTCCTCCTTCTCGCGCTCAGCACTGGGGGGGTCACTGCCTTTTCCTTGCGCTCAGCACTGGAGGGGTCACCTCCTTCTCCTTGCGCTCAGCACTGGGGGGGGGGTCACCTCCTTCTCCTTGCGCTCAGCACTGGGGGGGGGGTCACTGCCTTCTCCTCGCGCTCAGCACTGGGGGGGTCACCTCCTTCTCCTTGCACTCAGCACTGGGGGGGGGGGGTCACTGCCTTCTCCTCGTGCTCAGCACTGGGGGGGTCACCTCCTTCTCCTTGCACTCAGCACTGGGGGGGTCACCTCCTTCTCCTCGTGCTCAGCACTGGGGGGGTCACTGCCTTCTCCTTGCGCTCAGCACTGGGGGGGTCACCCCTTCCTTCGCTGCTCAGCACTGGGGGGGGGTCACCGCCTTCTCCGCATTCTCAGCACTGGGGGGGGGGAGGGGCTTCCGCTGGTAATGCGGCATCATCTGACACAGTAATAGCCCTGATATTCCGGATCCTTCCCTCATGGGGGCCGATATCTGAGCCACTGGACCCATTCAGGTTCCCTCATTTCCGTCTGCATTGGCGTCTTAATTCTATTAGACATTTCTGAGGATTTTTCAGTTTTCCATATAGACAGTTTGTGTTTTTATGAATCTTTTTGTTCCTGGTGTTAGGGTCCTTATCCAGCTCAGCAATGTCTCCCCTAATGGCGCAGCTATAATGGCGGTCACAGCCGGACCCCATAGTCCTTAGGACCCAGCACACAAGGACCATTAGCATTTAGCTTTCTGTGCATCGTCCGTCTTACATGGGACTGCTTGTTCAGCCTGCTGCGTGTACCCAGCCCGAGCAGCTGGCCAGCCGCAGGATTTCATCATCTTTAATGGAGAAGAATCGTATGAAATATTTAAGTAATTTAGAATTGATCAGATGTTTATGGCCCAACAGGATTGCGGAGCGATGGTTTTCTTTCCGTAGGGAGCCATGTAGACCAGATCTCCGCCGCTGCCTCCTTCCCTTCTGCTTCTTTGCGCTCCTTCTGCTACATTTCCATTTTAATAAGAGTTTGATCATTAAAAACTGAGAATTAAAAAAATGGCGGCGTCGGCAGGACGGCGATACATCGCGCGGCTCCGTGTGGATATCAGGTGAATTCATTACCCGCAAATTATTCAACAGTTATTGATGCTTTTTCTTCTTTTTTTTCCCCAAGTTTCAGTTTATGTTTTTCTCATCAGTAAAAATCTGACTCAACTGGTGTGCTGTAAATTGGGATTATTCATGTATATGAGTGTTAGATACGGATGCCACCCCCAACATAACAGCTCCAACTACAGTATACACAGACTGTGAAATAAAAGCACAAAACACAGGACTAAAAAATCACAGGAGTCAGGAGAAGTGCTGGGCCAGTGATATACTGACACACAGCACCAGGCAGCAGTAAGGGGCGGCACACTCTGGCTTACCATTCTACCAGAACCAGTACTCTGGCAAGGAACTACATGTTCAGGCTATAAAAATTATGAACATTATACGAAACAGAGTAAATCTTCAACTGAAAGAAGTCATTCTTCAGCATTCAGGAGAGGAAAAACCCTCAGTGGAGGAAACCTATTGGGAACCATGGCTGAATGAATGTCCTTGGGCTTAGATGAATAATGCCAACCTGTAACTCATCACATTTAAATACGTTGTGCATGGTTCCAATATAACATTGTAAACCCTTCCCCCCTCCCCCCCCCCCAAGTAATAAAGTCATGTTTCCCTTTGCTTAGGGCTCTAGGGGGTCTTTATATGAGCACAATATTTGGGGACAGAGAATACAATTTGAGTGTGCCTGGCATAAGTTATAGCAATGTGACTGTACCATGCAACTGCTATTCTTAAAGGGAAACTCCAGCAGAAACACTTTTCTAATCCAGCGAGGTTAGCCCCTGCAATTTTAGTAGGCCTGGGGGTATCGCTGTGTTTTCACCCTGTGACTTTATGACTACAACCCCTTTTATATCTCGTCAACCTCCAGCGCATCCTAGTTGCCATTCTGTGGTCCTCTAACTACCTTCAGCTATGAGGGCAGGATGGGAGTTGTAGTTTAGTATCAGCTGGGCTTGGGAACACTGGTATAGTGTATGTGTAGATGTAGCAGAGCTGAACGTGTCAGACCCTTGCAGCACATTGTACCTGAAGGCAGCGACCGTCCTGTCACCCTCATTTTGTCATCCGCTTTGTGATTTCCAGGTAATGATGTGACAATCCTCGGCTATGAATCCTGCGCTCTGATCCGTCGCGGTAATAAGTCTGATTAATTGTTTGTCTAACGAATATTTCTCATTTTCCATTATCATTGTCATTACCTAAGAAAACATTGGATTAAAATGAATGGCGCACACAAAGATGGCAGATGAATTCCCTGGCTATAATTAGCATAAACCTTGAATCACAATTGCGCGGTGCGGGGAGCGGCGTTACATCTGTACACAATTAGCTGCTTGTGCTGAACTCATATTTCCTCATTAAGCAAAGAGCAAATTGAACGGCAAATTCTATTTTCCTAACAGTTTTAATATTTCGGTAATTAATTGTACGGATTCCGGGGCCGCCACTGCCAATTCTGGAGAATTACATGTTTAAGGGTGAAAATAGCAAAGAAGGGAAAATCCTTGTGTAAGAGCAGCGCTGAAACACTGAAACGATGTACAGCTATGACTAGAAGATGGGGGCGTGCACACAGACATACAAGAACATCCATCCATACATACATACATACATATATACATATATACAAACACACCGAATGGCTGCATAATAGAGCCCCCATATAGCAGTACTCCTTTTATAGTAGTAGGCTGCACATTAGGGCCCCCATATAGTAGTAGGCTGCACATTAGAGCCCCATATAGTAGTAGGCTGCACATTAGGGCCCCCATATAGTAGTAGGCTGCACATTAGAGCACCATATAGTAGAAGGCTGCACATTAGAGCCCCATATAGTAGTAGGCTGCACATTAGAGCCCCATATAGTAGTAGGCTGCACATTAGGGCCCCCATATAGTAGAAGGCTGCACATTAGAGCCCCATATAGTAGTAGGCTGCACATTAGGGCCCCCATATAGTAGTAGGCTGCACATTAGAGCCCCATATAGTAGAAGGCTGCACATTAGGGCCCCCATATAGTAGTAGGCTGCACATTAGAGCCCCATATAGTAGTAGGCTGCACATTAGGGCCCCCATATAGTAGAAGGCTGCACATTAGAGCCCCATATAGTAGTAGGCTGCACATTAGAGCCCCCATATAGTAGTAGGCTGCACATTAGGGCCCCCATATAGTAGAAGGCTGCACATTAGAGCCCCTATAGAGTAGTAGGCTGCACATTAGAGCCCCATATAGTAGTAGGCCGCACATTAGAGCCCCATATGGTAGTAGGCCGCACATTAGAGCCCCCATATAGTAGTAGGCCGCACATTAGAGCCCCATATGGTAGTAGGCCGCACATTAGAGCCCCATATGGTAGTAGGCCGCACATTAGAGCCCCCATATAGTAGTAGGCCGCACATTAGAGCCCCATATGGTAGTAGGCCGCACATTAGAGCCCCATATGGTAGTAGGCCGCACATTAGAGCCCCCATATAGTAGTAGGCTGCACATTAGGGCCCCCATATAGTAGAAGGCTGCACATTAGGGCTCCCATATAGTAGTAGGCCGCACATTAGAGCCCCCATATAGTAGTAGGCTGCACATTAGGGCCCCCATATAGTAGAAGGCTGCACATTAGAGCCCCATATAGTAGTAGGCTGCACGAAAATGCAGCCCCCACACCCCTAAATAATGAAGGACAACAGTTGGAATAAAAAGGCCGTGGCACTTTATTATGGGTAAACACAATAACAATGTTAAGCCCAATCAATAAATAAATAAATAAGTAATAAATACCATACTCAGGGCTTAACGATAAAACCATGTCCGCCCGAAGGCAGGGCGACAATACCCCCCACTAGTAAAGTGCCACGACAAACTTGACTTTAATAAATAAGGGAGGGAGGGCGGGAGCAGCAATCTTCTTCTCTCAATCCACGCCGACTGAGCAGCGCAGGGCAGGTTCCCATATAAGTACTGCTTGAATTCTCCCTCACAAACTTAAGAGCCAATCACAAGCGCGGGCAGATAGTTATTTTTAGCTCTCCCTTTTCCCGCACATTTCCCATGGCCAATCACAGTAGGGTCTGTTGCTGGCCAGAAGTCCACACACACCTGAAAGATAAAAAAGGGGGGGGGAGGGGAAGAGAGCACAAACCTGACAAGAACAACCGTACCTAATCTAACACTAACAACAATAACTTTACCATAAGGGGATGAGGGGCGCAATTCCGTGTGTCCCCCTTTGATAAAGGGGGGCCCTTTCACATTAGAGCCCCATATAGTAGTAGGCCGCACATTAGAGCCCCCCTATAGTAGTAGGCTGCACATAAGAGCCCCCATATAGAAGAAGGCTGCACATTAGAGCCCCATATAGTAGTAGGCTGCACATTAGAGCCCCATATAGTAGTAGGCTGCACATTAGAGCCCCATATGGTAGTAGGCCGCACATTAGAGCCCCATATAGTAGTAGGCTGCACATTAGAGCCCCATATAGTAGTAGGCTGCACATTAGAGCCCCCATATAGTAGTAGGCTGCACATAAGAGCCCCCATATAGAAGAAGGCTGCACATTAGGGCCCCATATAGTAGAAGGCTGCACATTAGGGCCCCCATATATTGTAGGCTGCACATTAGAGCCCCTATAGAGTAGTAGGCTGCACATTAGAGCCCCATATAGTAGTAGGCCGCACATTAGGGCCCCCACATAGTAGTAGGCTGCACATTAGAGCCCCCCTATAGTAGTAGGCTGCACATTAGCGCCCCCCTATAGTAGTAGGCTGCACATTAGAGCCCCATATAGTAGTAGGCTGCACATTAGAGCCATCATATAGTAGTAGGCTGCACATTAGAGCCATCATATAGTAGTAGGCTGCAAATTAGGGCCCCCACATAGTAGTAGGCTGCACATTAGGGCCCCCACATAGTAGTAGGCTGCACATTAGGGCCCCACATAGTAGTAGGCTGCACATTAGGGCCCCCACATAGTAGCAGGCTGCACATTAGAGCCCCCCTATAGTAGTAGGCTGCACATTAGAGCCCCATATAGTAGTAGGCTGCACATTAGAGCCCCCCTATAGTAGTAGGCTGCACATTAGAGCCCCCCTATAGTAGTAGGCTGCACATTAGAGCCCCATATAGTAGTAGGCTGCACATTAGAGCCCCATATAGTAGTAGGCTGCACATTAGAGCCCCATATAGTAGTAGGCTGCACATTAGAGCCACCATACAGTATTAGGCTACATCTTCTAGTGGAATTGCAGCCATTAATTGTGGCATAGATCACACTAGGTGATTAAATCAGTGCTCAGGAGCGGTGAGTTGTGAGCTCGGACATGTTAGTCGGACCCCAGCCTTGTATTCGGCTGCAGTTTCCTGACTCCGCTCCTCCTCTGATCCATTCTGGTTATGAGTTGTTTCCACCCACAGGATGTTATACCCTGATCACACCAGTCTCTGTGTACCCCCCACCCCCAGCATAAGAATCCCTGTTGGGGTAGGGTGCACTAGGATCATCATGGTGGCAGCGCTAGGGGTCTACACTAAGCCATCAGCTGCCACAACCGCATTATAAGGGATGGAAAGGGGCAATCTGAAAGCGGAGAAGCCTCCACCCGCTCTCTAACCACCTCAATACCGTGGTGACTACTGTTCTGACTAATGTCAGATGTTAAGAAGGGGTTAACAATGGTTGGGAGTCAAATATGTCATTAATTCTACCAACCTGGACAAGCCCTTTAACTACAGCTTTCTCCTCTGCAGAAGCAGAGGTAGTGTGAGCGGCGCCCTCCGCAGGTCGCTCTCTGTCCTCTCGCTCAGTTTCCAATTAAAAAAACAGCTCAGGAGCAACTTATATAAAGAGCCTCCGGTTATTCTATGAAGCGACATGTAATCCTCTGCCGCCCGCTGGACGGGGTCGCCGCCTGTCATCGCTGCGCCACCACACAGAAATAAATGAGTAAACCTGAACAAGGCGATGGCGGCTGGAGGTGACGGGGGAGGGGGATGCGCTCCTGACCTTCTGTCTGATAAATATGAAATGGAGTGCACTGCCTTATTAACTTGTGGAGTGCGGCGGAGGCTGAGATGACAATGGCCGCCCTCCCAGCAATCGTACCGTAATAACCCGCTCTGCACGCCGCCATCCCGCAGCCTCTCTTCCCTCCATGTAATTAATAGCAGATGACACGTCCTTGAGAGACAGAGCGAGCGTCTCAGGTGGAGCCTCGTCCTCCTATCCTTGTCTCCCCTCTTGCATCTTCTTTCTGTTTTGTCGCTTGTTTGATCTTTTGGATTTTGCTCATTATTAGTGTTACTATTTTTACCTCTCGATATATAATAAAGCGGCTGGTTACACGGCGGCGCTCCGTGCGGTGAGAGGTCTCCCCACTATCACTGGCCTTCCCTCTGACCCTGTCCTCCGGGCTGACCCCAGCCTCCCTGCTGACCCAGGACTCCCCGCTATCACTGGCCTCCCCACTGACCCTGCCCTCCGGGCTGACCCCAGCCTCCATGCTGACCCCGGACTCCAACCTGACCCTGCCCTCCGGGCTGACCCTGGACTCCCGGCTATCACTGGCCTCTCCTCTGACCCTGCCCTCGGGGCTGACCCCAGCCTCCCTGCTGACCCCGGGCTCCCCGCTATCACTAGCCTCTCCTCTGACCCTGCCCTCAGGGCTGACCCCAGCCTCCCTGCTGACCCCGGGCTCCCGCTATCACTGGCTTCCCCTCTGACCCTGCCCTCCCAGCTGACCCCGGTCTCCCCTCTGACCCCATTTACACACTTGGGATTTGTGATGCGGCCTGGTAATATGATGGCGTCTGCGACAAACCTTCTATATTTCACAGGTCATTTTACACACCGCATTGTTATTATTAGATGTTGGCTGCAGTGGAGGTGAGCAGCATACGGCGAGACATCTCCTGAGAGACATCATACAGCGAGACATCTCCTGAGAGACATCATACAGATCTGAGTGACGCCAGTGCCTGGGGGGCACACAGGTGGGATGGCACGCCTGCTTTTAGGGTGTAAGGCCAGTTGTCCCCTTCTCCCCTGTGGTCGGTGTCCTCTCGGGTTGCTGCCGGATCCCTTGGGATAGTGTAGTCACGGATGATACAGTCACAGGTGGTCAGAGCGGTGTAATGACCCTGCCGGATAGTAGGACCCGCCACCCACAGATAGGGGAAGTGTCCCAAGGTTGCGGTGTATCTGCTGTGCAGGTGGTGGTGAGTAATCACAGACTCTGTAGATAACGTTGACTTGATTTACTATCGGCAAATGTGCAGCAGGTAATACAGATGAGCTCGGATATACTGTACACCTGATAAAGTTCCAATAAATACTGAGACATAGAACCACCAGATCTGTGTGATAAGTGCTGAGTAGGATGTAGTAGAGTTGATAGAGTTGTACTGAGGTCATGTAGTAGAGAGGAGGGTGCCGTGAGAGTCTCAACCCAAGTAGTAATGTGCTCTGCCGGGATGTTGGAGTGTACAGAGGAATACTTGTAGAAGAAGAAGAATGAGAAAAACCTGTGCCCATGTATTGACCTTTCTAGAGTCTTCACACCACCTTATGCACACTAGCGTTGGCTGAACCGTACTAATGGGTGACACAGGCCCCAGACCTTGTTACCTGGGAAATAGCAGAGTGCTCAGGGTTCCCTGGCTGACACTCGCGCTGGAGTTCATAGACTGTTACAGTAACTTTGCTCCACCTGGATCAGTTCCTAGCTGTTTGGCTCTTCAGTGGATACTGTCCTGCACTGTTGTTTCTCCTAGTCCACGGCGTGGGTTGAGGTAATCTGTTGGCTAGTACTCTCCTGAGAGATTAGCATCATACGGGGTATAGGCACTGAGAGAGAAGTTTTTAGCAGAGCACTTTCTTGCGTCCTACCCATGCGGGGCACTGACTAAGATTAAGACTACTCCTCTTCCTGTAACACGTGTGACACGCTTCCTATTCAGCGTGTAAGGCGCGCTGTGGTTGGGTGAAAGGAGTGCAACAGAAGAGCGGAGAGAAGAGGTGATAGGACAGAAGAAAGGGAAGATCCTACTGGTCCACAGATTCTGGTACACAAACACAATAGCCCTTTAAAACACTTCAGCTGTGCAGCTTCTACACTTCAATACATAGTATACTGACATCTAGTGGTCATTTCTTCATACTACTTTGGCAGACTTTTGCGAATGCTGTAAACCAGTGCCTCTCAAACTGTGATGCGGGCCTCACCAGTGAGGCGCCCCATAGATGTTGGTGAGGCGCAGCTTAGGAGGCAGTTCTCACAAAAGTGACCATAAGCTGCACAGTCCTTTCCCTGACTCAAACAATCTCTGCTTTAGGAACATTATTGACTCATTTTGTAACTTTTTTATGTTATACAGAGATTAGTAGACAAATAGAGAGTAGACTATAGCTTTTATGTTTGCATGGACTTCTATCATATATGGAGAGGCCCCAGCATTCTCTTGGTCAGTCTGGTGAGGCCCAGGCATCATTTTGTCTGTTGTTTGAGAAGCACTGCTGTAAACAATAGTAACACCCCAAGTGGGACACCACATACATTCCTTGTACACAGGACATATACATTCCTTATACACAGAACATATACTTCTTATACACAGCACATATATTCCTTATACACAGCACATATACTTCTTATACACAGCACATATATTCCTTGTACACAGGACATATACATTCCTTATACACAGGACATATATTCCTTATACACAGCACATATACTCCTTATACACAGCACATATACTTCTTATACACAGCACATATATTCCTTGTACACAGGACATATACATTCCTTATACACAGGACATATATTCCTTATACACAGCACATATACTCCTTATACACAGGACATATATTCCTTATACACAGCACATATACTCCTTATACACAGGACATATACACTCCTTATACACAGGACACATACACTCCTTATACACTCCTTATACACAGCACATATACTCCTTATACACAGCCCATATACACTCCTTATACACAGGACACATATATACTCCTTATACACAGCCCATATACACTCCTTATACACAGGACACATATACTGTACACTCCTTATACACAGCACATATGATAGAGTTTCCTTCCTATAATGATTTGGCTGCAGTTATATAACTCGAGCAGTGATTTCCACTTTCCATGGATCCCTCCTCTCATCTAACCGACCCCTTGAAGCCGTCAGTGGGCAGATACGGGGGTCCCATCCTGGCAGCCTGGAGGTACTTAGCGGTGTCGCTCCATGGCACGCTATACGGGATATGATAATAGGGGATCACAGGCAGAATATATTCCAGGCACTTTCATTATAGGAATCCAGATGTGATCAGTCAGTGACTTCCATGACACACGCTCGGCTTTATGTCACCGCTGACATTTAATGCGTCTATTCAACACTTAAAATCTAGTTTCCTGACAGCTGAGATGGATGAGGCTTACTTATATTTATAAGCGCAGAATACACTGGCAGGAGCAGCGCTCAGATAGCAGGGTGGCTTCACTGTCATCGTCTCCTATTTCTATATTAATTCTAGTAAACCTACACATGATCCATAAACACCAGTATCTCCAGATGCTGCAAAACTACAAGCTCCAGCATGCCCTGGCCGCCAGAGAGTCACAGGCTGCAGGCCCCACCACCAGAGAGTCACAGGCTGCATGCCCCGGCCCCCAGAGAGTCACAGGCTGCATGCCCCGGCCCCCAGAGAGTCACAGGCTGCATGCCCCGGCCCCCAGAGAGTCACAGGCTGCATGCCCCGGCCCCCAGAGAGTCACAGGCTGCATGCCCCGGCCCCCAGAGAGTCACAGGCTGCATGCCCCCGCCCCCAGAGAGTCACAGGCTGCATGCCCCGGCCGCCAGAGAGTCACAGGCAGCATGCCCCGGCCCCTAGAGAGTCACAGGCTGCATGCCCCGGCCCCCAGAGAGTCACAGGCTGCAGGCCCGACCAACAGAGAGTCACAGGCTGCATGCCCCGGCCCCCAGAGAGTCACAGGCTTCATGCCCCGGCCCCCAGGCTGCATGCCCTGGATGTTGTCAGGGTCTGGGCACAGGCTGCATGCCCTGGATGTTGTCAGGGTCTGGGCACAGGCTGCATGCCCTGGATGTTGTCAGGGTCTGGGCACAGGCTGCATGCCCTGGATGTTGTCAGGGTCTGGGCACAGGCTGCATGCCCCGGCCCCCAGAGAGTCACAGGCTGCATGCCCCGGCCCCCAGAGAGTCACAGGCTGCATGCCCCGGCCCCCAGGCTGCATGCCTTGGATGTTGTCAGGGTCTGGGCACAGGCTGCATGCCTTGGATGTTGTCAGGGTCTGGGCACAGGCTGCATGCCCTGGATGTTGTCAGGGTCTGGGCACAGGCTGCATGCCCTGGATGTTGTCAGGGTCTGGGCACAGGCTGCATGCCCTGGATGTTGTCAGGGTCTGGGCACAGGCTGCATGCCCTGGATGTTGTCAGGGTCTGGGCACAGGCTGCATGCCCTGGATGTTGTCAGGGTCTGGGCACAGGCTGCATGCCCTGGATGTTGTCAGGGTCTGGGCACAGGCTGCATGCCCTGGATGTTGTCAGGGTCTGGGCACAGGCTGCATGCCCTGGATGTTGTCAGGGTCTGGGCACAGATTGGTCCGATACATTTGGGTTTTATCCGCTTCCTGGTTAATCATTATTTTTTCCATTTACAAATCAGCATCAGACAAACCTGCGTCCTATAAAACAGATCCTGATTGGTCGGCCATGTTTCAGGGTGGATCTCATGAGGATATTAATAGCCATTCTATACCAAAAGATTCCACTGTGTGGTCGAAGCCGGAGGGTAGGCCTCAGATAGCTCTCTCATGTGTATTGTAGGAAAATTGGCTGAATTGTGCATCACTTTACGGCCAGATCACTGACTTACTGCCTTTATTCATTTTCCCTTATGTGTTAAGGAATCAGAGTTCAAGTGTCAAGTAGGCGGTGCCCAACCACAACATGCACCCTCCTACCTCCTCCACCCTGCACTGAGCCCTATATGTCAATCAGACAGGGCAGGGAGGAGTGGAGGGGGTGTTGTGGTTCGGCACCACCTTCTTGACACTTGAGCTCTAGTTGATTGCGCTTTTCCATTGGAGGACAGGAAGGGGGAATGGACAGAATACAAGTATTGCTTCTTCACTTTTATGTTGTTGCGTATATTTCAGTGCATTTAGACCATTAGAAGGTTCTGCACTAGAAATGAGTGCAACTGGAGCGACTGGAGTCCAATCGTTCGGCATTTGATTACCGACAGCTGAAGAAGTTGGATGTAGCCCTAGAGAGTCCCGAAAAACATGGATACAGCCATAGGCTTCCTCTGACTCTTTAGAGCTGCATGCAACTTCTTCAGCCACCGATAATCGAACGCCAAATGGAGTGGAGTGCTCATGTCTATCCTGCACACAGAACCATCCAGCCTTTGGCTGCTCTGCCTGGTATCATTCCAGCTGGGCCCCATTCACACCCATTTTTCATCTTGTTGACAGGTGCAGTATTTCCCCCAAATTACTGGTCCCTGTAAGGAGCACACCTATCCTGCCGCATACTTGCACCTTCGTTTTCTATTATACAAAGCAGAGAAACTATCTAGATCCTTACCAGACAGAAGGAAGTGGATTATCCTATGACATCCAGGTTAGTGGTGACTCTGAGCCTCCTCCGGCCTGCAGACGGCCTCTCCTTAGAGGTTATTGGTGACTCTGACCCTCCTCCGGCCTGCAGACGGCCTCTCCTTAGAGATTAGTGGTGACTGATCCTCCTCCGGCCTGCAGACGGCCTCTCCTTAGAGATTAGTGGTGACTCTGAGCCTCCTCTGGCCTGCAGACGGCCTCTCCTTAGAGGTTAGTGGTGACTCTGACCCTCCTCCGGCCTGCAGATGACCTCTCCTTAGAGGTTAGTGGTGACTGATCCTCCTCCGGCTGCAGACGGCCTCTCCTTAGAGGTTAGTGGTGACTCTGAGCCTTATCCGGCCTGCAGACGGCCTCTCCTTAGAGGTTAGTGGTGACTCTGACCCTCCCCCGGCCTGCAGACGGCCTCTCCTTAGAGGTTAGTGGTGAATGATCCTCCTCCAGCCTGTAGACGGCCTCTCCTTAGAGGTTAGTGGTGACTCTGACCCTCCTCCAGCCTGTAGATGGCCTCTCCTTAGAGGTTAGTGGTGACTGACCCTCCCTCGGCCTGCAGACGGCCTCTCCTTAGAGGTTAGTGGTGACTCTGACCCTCCCTCGGCCTGCAGACGGCCTCTCCTTAGGGGTTATTGGTGACTCTGACCCTCCTCCGGCCTGCAGATGGCCTCTCCTTAGAGGTTAGTGGTGACTGATCTTCCTCCGGCTGCAGATGGCCTTTCCTTAGAGGTTAGTGGTGACTCTGACCCTCCCTCGGCCTGCAGACGGCCTCTCCTTAGGGGTTATTGGTGACTCTGACCCTCCTCCGGCCTGCAGACTGACTCTCCTTAGAGGTTAGTGGTGACTGACCCTCCCTCGGCCTGCAGACGGCCTCTCCTTAGAGGTTAGTGGTGACTGACCCTCCCTCGGCCTGCAGACGGCCTCTCCTTAGAGGTTAGTGGTGACTCTGACCCTCCTCCGGCCTGCAGATGGCCTCTCCTTAGGGGTTATTGGTGACTCTAACCCTCCTCCGGCCTGCAGACTGACTCTCCTTAGAGATTAGTGGTGAATGATCCTCCTCCGGCCTGCAGACTGACTCTCCTTAGAGGTTAGTGGTGACTGATCCTCCTCCGGCCTGCAGATGGCCTCTCCTTAGAGGTTAGTGGTGACTCTGACCCTCCTCCGGCCTGCAGACGGCCTCTCCTTAGAGGTTAGTGGTGACTCTGACCCTCCCTCGGCCTGCAGACGGCCTCTCCTTAGAGGTTAGTGGTGACTCTGACCCTCCCTCGGCCTGCAGACGGCCTCTCCTTAGAGGTTAGTGGTGACTGACCCTCCCTCGGCCTGCAGACGGCCTCTCCTTAGGGGTTATTGGTGACTCTGACCCTCCCTCGGCCTGCAGACGGCCTCTCCTTAGAGGTTATTGGTGACTGACCCTCCCTCGGCCTGCAGACGGCCTCTCCTTAGAGGTTATTGGTGACTCTGACCCTCCTCCGGCCTGCAGACGGCCTCTCCTTAGAGGTTATTGGTGACTGACCCTCCCTCGGCCTGCAGACGGCCTCTCCTTAGAGGTTAGTGGTGACTCTGACCCTCCCTCGGCCTGCAGATGGCCTCTCCTTAGAGGTTAGTGGTGACTGACCCTCCTCCGGCTGCAGATGGCCTCTCCTTAGAGGTTAGTGGTGACTCTGACCCTCCCTCGGCCTGCAGAAGACCTCTCCTTCCTGACACAGTGCTAGTTTTCCTTGTGGTCCGGAGATCGATCTGAGCTTTCGTCTTGGGGACACGTGTGATTGTGTTCTGCAGCCGGCAGGATCCATCCGCTATTCAGTCAGACATCTCTGGGGTCCCAAGTGTTAAGTTATTGCAGCAGAAATCCAATCTTCATTCTTCTTGACTCCTCGAGGTGAAGGGTCCTTGACTGAAATACTTTAAAACAAATGTTCCCTCCAAGTCTCTGGATTTGTGAAACTTCAGTAATTAGCTTGTGAGAGGCGTCAGCGGGCCGAGCGCGGATCACACGGGTGAAGTCAGAACACGGCCGGGAAGAAGGGGCATCCGCAGCTTCTGTGCAATGAATCCTCTAATGAAATCTGCGAGTGTCACTCCCGGATCCAGACAGTATTTAATATCGCAGCGGCTGCACTTTTAGCAATCTACGTGCGAGGACGGTGACCCCCGACCGCAGCCGAGGGAGAAACACCGGCAACTCACAAAGCCGATATATATTACTAGAACTTTCCTCTGAAATGTGAAGAATCTTTCTGCTCTGCACCAGGCGTCACTGGAGGAGACGGTCACGTAGATGTTAATATCACATTTCCAGATATTGAAGATGTCAGAGAAGGAATCAGTGTGCAGTGTCCCGATACCTGTTACCCAGCCTAGCTGTGGTGGAGACAGGTGGTGTGGTGCAGGGCTGGCTGGGTGCAGTAGTGCCCTGTAGAGTGATGATGCTAGCATACCCCGTGTACCAGAAACACGTCAGTCATACAGAGAGCAGGTGAATGACTTCTGGATTACGTGAAACAACTTTAATAAATCTTTAAAATCACTGCAGACAGTTGAGCATAAATACGTAACATACGTGACTCTTCTGGCGAGGATCCTCATAGTTTGGCTGCTTCTATACCGTATGTCCTCCTATACCCGGAGGAGGAGGAACGCAGGAGCACAAACATGATCACCGACAAGGAAGACGATCAGTACCATCTCCAACCGAAGGCCTAATAGAGGATGCAATGCCAGGGGGCCCAAAAGCAAGAGGCAATTTCTCCAACCATGAACGAATCAAGGTCCATAGAAAATAGACAGATCCTCGCAGTGTGGATTGGAAAATGATGTCTTGCCTCACATGACTTTGGGAAGCACACTGGCAACATACTGCAATCTGCATGTAGTTTGTTCTTCTCACAGAAGCTTCTGAAATACTTGATTTGACTTAAAACTTGATTTAGGTGACAATACATGGGCCCTTTTAGATTATTTTCCAGGGCCCACTTAAGTTCCCAATCTTCCCCAATAGATAGAATCTAGGGTTTCCTGTTCAGAAAAGGAAGTTTCCTTTAAAGGGATTGTTCAACAAAAATGTTTTTTCTTTCAACTCAACTAGTGCCATTTACTTCTATTAGTAAATCTCCAGTCTTCCAATACTTATCAGCTGCTGTATGACCTGCAGGAAGTGGTGTATTCTCTCCAGTCTGACACAGTGCTCTCTGCTGCCACCTCTGTCCATGTCAGGAACTGTCCAGAGCAGGAGAGGTTTTCTATGGGGATTTGCTGCTGCTCTGGACACTTCCTGACATGGACAGAGGTGGCGGCAGAGAGCACTGTGTCAGACTGGAAAGAATACACCACTTCATGCAGGTCATACACTACCGTTCAAAAGTTTGGGGTCACATTGAAATGTCCTTATTTTTGAAGGAAAAGCAGTGTACTTTTCAATGAAGATAACTTTAAACTAGTCCTAACTTTAAACCAATCCACTCTATACATTGCTAATGTGGTAAGTGACTATTCTAGCTGCAAATGTCTGGTTTTTGGTGCAATATCTACATAGGTGTATAGAGGCCCATTTCCAGCAACTATCACTCCAGTCTTCTAATGGTACAATGTGTTTGCTCATTGGCCAGAAGGCTAATTGATGATTAGAAAACCCTTGTGCAATCATGTTCACACATCTGAAAACAGTCTAGCTCGTTACAGAAGCTACAAAACTGACCTTCCTTTCAGCAGATTGTGTTTCTGGAGCATCACATTTGTGAGGTCAATTAAACGCTCAAAATGGCCAGAAAAAGAGAACTTTCATCTGAAACTCGACAGTCTATTCTTGTTCTTAGAAATGAAGGCTATTCCATGCCAGAAATTGCTAAGAAATTGAAGATTTCCTACAACGGTGGGTACTACTCCCTTCAGAGGACAGCACAAACAGGCTCTAACCAGAGTAGAAAAAGAAGTGGAAGGCCGCGTTGCACAACTAAGCAAGAAGATAAGCACATTAGAGTCTCTACTTTGAGAAACAGACGCCTCACAGGTCCCCAACTGGCATCTTCATTAAATAGTCCCCGCAAAACACCAGTGTCACCATCTACAGGGAAGAGGCGGCTGCCGGATTTTGGGCTTCAGGGCAGAGTGGCAAAGAAAAAGCCATATCTGAGACTGGCCAATAAAAGAAAAAGATTAAGATGGGCAAAAGAACACAGACATTGGACAGAGGAAGACTGGAAAAAAGTGTTGTGGACGGATGAATCCAAGTTTGAGGTGTTTGGATCACAAAGAAGAAGGTTTGTGAGACGCAGAAGAAATGAGAAGATGCTGGAAGAATGCCTGACGCCATCTGCTATACATGGTGGAGGTCATGTGATGGTCTGGGGTTGGTGCTGGTAAGGTGGGAGATTTGTACAGAGTAAAAGGGATTGTGAATAAGGAAGGCGATCACTCTGCACCGCCATGCCATACCCAGTGGGCAGCGCTTGGTTGGAGCCAATTTCATCCTACAACAGGACAATGACCCTAAACACCTCCAAATTGTGCAAGAACTATTTCCAGCAGAAGCAGCAGCTGGTATTCTATCATAGGTAATGGAGTGGCCAGCGCAGTCACCAGATCACCACCCCATTGTGGGAGCAGCTGGACCGTATGGTACGCCAGAAGTGCCCATCCAACCAATCCAACTTGTGGGAGCTGCTTCTAGAAGCGTGGGGGGCAATTTCTCCAGCTTACCCCAACAGATTAATAGCTAGAATGCCAAAGGTGGGCAATGCTGGAATTGCTGCAAAAGGAGGATTCTGGGACGGAAGCAAAGTGTGATGGAAGAACAATGTTATTTCACATACAAATCATTATTTCTAACCTTGTCAATGTCTTGTCTCTATTTTCTATTCATTTCACAACGTATGGTGGTGAGGAAGTGTGACTTTTCATGGAAAACACTAAATTGTTTGGGGGACCCCAAACTTTTGAACGGTAGTGTACAGCAGCTGATAAGTATTGGAAGACTGGAGATTTACTAATAGAAGTAAATTACAAATCTCTGGCACTTTCTGGCACCAGTTGATTTGAAATATCTATATTTTTATTCCATAGTTGTGTGAATTTCTGCTGATTTTCTATGAGTCTGTGAGCAGTCAGGATGGAAGGCATCGGTGCGCGCCCCTCTCCACCTGCGCAGGGATCTCCCCCCATCCGCACATTATCGGTAAAGGATGATAACTTTGCCGTAACCCCATTTGACATAGTCTCTTATTTGCCTTTCTCTCCAGTCGGATGACGAGAAGCGGGAACCTTGTGGCCCTTGTGCAGATAGAGCGAGTGTTGTGTGCACACAAGGTCATGTGGGTTTACCGTCTACTATGTGAGTTGTTGTTGCTGCGTTGTGTAAATATCGGCGCGGTCCCCCGCTGCCTGCCGGCTCGGATCATCTCCTCCGCAGAGTTCACCAGCGGCTAATGAGCGCAGCCATTTCTGTGGGAGCTAATGAAGTATGCAGCCGTTTGTTATTGCTATTAATTCCGAGCCCGGCGCCTACCTCAGCAATCATAGGCTTCATTATTATTTAGGAGACACTTGTAGAACGCTGAGGGACGTCATTATCCTCAGCACTGGAGATCTTCATAGCCAAATAGATTCCGGCAAACAAGGCAGCAGCCAGCGCGCACATATGCTGCTCTGCATCAAACTGCAAAAAACGGCCCAATTAACAGGCTTTCTAGTCTGGAGAGGTTGTATAGAGAGATGGCGCCACACCTGCCTGCAGGCCACCGAGGGTACTGCAGCTCAATGAAGAACTGCAGTACTAGACACAACCCGCAGAAAACTGGGGTGTTCATTGTAAATGTTACACAATTAATATATATATATTTATTTATTATTATTATTATTATTATTATTATTATATAATGGTTATAGAGTAAAGAATACATAAGGAATGTGAATTAAGCCTTAAGTCTTTTTCTTTTAAATCAACTGGTGTCAGAAAAATATCCAGTTTTGTTAGTCACTTTATAAAAAAAAAAATCGTCAGTCTTCCAGTACTTATCAGCTGCTATATGTCCTGCAGGAAGTGGTGTATTCTCTCCAGTCTGACACAGTGCTCTCTGCTGCCACATCTGTCTATGTCAGGAACTGTCCAGAGCAGCAGCAAATTCCCAAAGGGAAACTCTGGGTAGAGGTTAAAAAAAATGAAACTTCTGCAGAAGCATAACGCATTACTTACCTGTCTATACCAAAAATCCATTTGTTTGGGGTTTTTTGCTCTGTATTGTGTTTCTGTCCTTCCTGGTTTAGCATTTCCCAGAATGCAATGCTTTCCCTCATATGACCATCACAGCCCCCACCCATTACAATCAGTAAAATTAGTGCAGCAGCTGTTTCTGGCTGGTCAGAGATGGTGAATCACTCAGGGGATTGGGGGATCCAGCTCTGCCTCCTGTGACATCACGCCCTGCCCCTGTCTGCATCATCAGCCTGTGCTCAGCAAACACACACAATGTGAGACAGAGGCATGGAAGATTTGTCTCCTGGGGGTGGGGGGGGGGGATAGCAAAAGGAGCAGGAGACAATGTGAATTGGCACAGAGGACATTTATTTCACTTCCCGGATTTCTATCAGCTCCCAGTGTGGCAGAACCGTACAGATACAGTAATACATTGTATACACATCTATAGAACTGTACAGATACGGTAACACATTGTATAGACACATCTATATATATAACTACAGATACGGTAATACATTGTATACACACATATATATATATACTGTACAGATACGGTAATACATTGTATACACATCTATATATATAACTGTACAGATACGGTAATACATTGTATACACATCTATAGAACTGTACAGATACGGTAATACATTGTATACACACATCTATATAGCTGTACAGATACGGTAATACATTGTATAGACACATCTATAGAACTGTATATATACGGTAATACATTGTATACACATCTATATATATAACTGTACAGATACGGTAATACATTGTATACACATCTATATATATATAACTGTACAGATACAGTAATACATTGTATACACATCTATATATATAACTGTACAGATACGGTAATACATTGTATACAGATCTATATAACTGTACAGATACGGTAATACATTGTATACACACATCTATATAGCTGTACAGATACGGTAATACATTGTATAGACACATCTATAGAACTGTATATATACGGTAATACATTGTATACACATCTATATATATAACTGTACAGATACGGTAATACATTGTATACACATCTATATAACCGCACAGATACGGTAATACATTGTATACACATCTATATAACTGTACAGATACGGTAATACATTGTATACACATCTATATATATATAACTGTACAGATACAGTAATACATTGTATACACATCTATATATATAACTGTACAGATACGGTAATACATTGTATACAGATCTATATATATAACTGTACAGATACAGTAATACATTGTATACACATCTATATATATAACTGTACAGATACGGTAATACATTGTATACACACATCTATATAGCTGTACAGATACGGTAATACATTGTATAGACACATCTATAGAACTGTACAGATACGGTAATACATTGTATACACATCTATATACTGTACAGATACGGTAATACATTGTATACACACATCTATATATATAACTGTACAGATACGGTAATACATTGTATACACATCTATATAACTGTACAGATACGGTAATACATTGTATACACATCTATATAACTGTACAGATACGGTAATACATTGTATACACATCTATATAACTGCACAGATACGGTAATACAGCGTATAGACACATCTATAGAACTTTTAATGTACTTTTAATAGAAAACACGTTTTTCTTATCCGGAGTTCCCTTTAACAAGCATTTGCGGATAATCTCTCCTGTGTATATGAGGAGCAATGCTGTTTCTTGCTATTATGTAACCTATATATGGAATTGTCACCAGTTTTCCCCTCTGCCGGCTCCTTCTCTAATCTTCAGTTGTCCCTGATCTGCTGAGTGTAGACTATCTGCTATGATGTCTCCATATACTGCGCACACAGGAGAGGAGAAAGCAGCAGCATAGAAGTCATGAGAAAACTGTGTGAACGGTCTAACCTCTGTATAAGGGGGAGCTAGCTGTCTGTTGGGGGGGGGGGCTTGAAAACAGAAATAAGCTTTTTTTTGTCTGATAAGGTATATTACAAAGTATTACATTTGCTTGTATGGTTCATCTTTGCCAAGTCTGTTGGCCAGCGTCTCCTTCTATATATGAGAACATATAGCACCCAGTATATTCTTTGTGCACTGGCCGTCTATATAGAACGCCTTTGGCTCCTATGCAGAACACGTTCACTGGCTTCTCCTGTCCTTCTATCAGTAGATAGGAGCCTAGAGATCTAGATAGTTCTGGGTGCAGTGACAGCAAACTGAGACTCCCCCCCTCCCCCCCCAACAAAAAATGTTTTATTGAGTTTGGCGAGGAACAAGTGGACCCCATGTGACCCCTGAATGTGAGCCGGACCTTACCCAGCACCAGTGCCCGAGGTCCCCTATAGGCACATGCCGGGATCTGGTGCAGGGGGGGATCTGGGGGAGGGGATCGCGGTATAGTAACACTGCGGGTTTAGAATAGGATGGATGTGTATTGGGGGTTCACTGACTTCATTGTATTATGACGTTACATTGGGGATGTGAATATGGGGCACGGTTTGGCGGTATGGACCCTAATCAGCAGAAACAGCCTTTACCTGACATCATCCCCATAGTGTGTGTCTCCCCGGGTCCCGCAGTCTGCCCGGCGCCGTGTAATGCGGACGATAAACGTCTTCTTTTCTTCCTTTCACGTAGCGGAGAAATATTCTGATGTTTTGAATGATTACAGTTTGTGTCTGGAAGACGTGAATAGGATTGTTGTGGGGGGGGGGGGGGGGGGGCGGTAATGACAGCGATCTGACCGCTCAGGATTATTTCACAAATTAAGAACGCGGGCGGCGAGGAGGCAGCGCAGTCTGCACGTTATGTGACCCAACTGAAATATGTCAGAACGTCCCGACTAGGGCGAAATCACAGCGAACAATGGAAATGGCATCGAATGGCGTCCTGCGCGGCATCACAGGTGCCGGATAAGGAGTATTATAGGAGCCGGATAAGGAGTATTATAGGAGCCGGATAAGGAGTATTATAGATGCAGGGTAAGGAGTATTATAGGAGCCGGATAAGGAGTATTATAGGAGCCGGATAAGGAGTATTATAGGTGCAGGATAAGGAGTATTATAGATGCAGGGTAAGGAGTATTATAGGAGCCGGATAAGGAGTATTATAGATGCAGGGTAAGGAGTATTATAGGAGCCGGATAAGGAGTATTATAGATGCAGGGTAAGGAGTATTATAGGAGCCGGATAAGGAGTATTATAGGAGCCGGATAAGGAGTATTATAGGTGCCGGATAAGGAGTATTATAGATGCAGGGTAAGGAGTATTATAGGAGCCGGATAAGGAGTATTATAGGAGCCGGATAAGGAGTATTATAGGAGACGGATAAGAAGTATTATAGGAGCCGGATAAGGAGTATTATAGGTGCCGGATAAGAAGTATTATAGGAGCCGGATAAGGAGTATTATAGGTGCCGGATAAGGAGTATTATAGGAGCCGGATAAGGAGTATTATAGATGCAGGGTAAGGAGTATTATAGGAGCCGGATAAGGAGTATTATAGGAGACGGATAAGAAGTATTATAGGAGCCGGATAAGGAGTATTATAGGTGCCGGATAAGGAGTATTATAGGAGCCGGATAAGGAGTATTATAGATGCAGGGTAAGGAGTATTATAGGAGCCGGATAAGGAGTATTATAGGAGCCGGATAAGGAGTATTATAGGTGCCGGATAAGGAGTATTATAGGAGCCGGATAAGGAGTATTATAGATGCAGGGTAAGGAGTATTATAGATGCAGGGTAAGGAGTATTATAGGAGCCGGATAAGGAGTATTATAGGTGCCGGATAAGGAGTATTATAGGTGCGGGATAAGGAGTATTATAGGAGCCGGATAAGGAGTATTATAGGAGCCGGATAAGGAGTATTATAGGTGCGGGATAAGGAGTATTATAGGAGCCAGATAAGGAGTAATATAGGTGCGGGATAAGGAGTATTATAGGAGCCAGATAAGGAGTATTATAGGTGCGAGATAAGGAGTATTATAGGTGCGGGATAAGGCGTATTATAGGTGCGGGATAAGGAGTATGATAGGTGCGGGATAAGGAGTATAATAGGTGCGGGATTAGGAGTATTATAGGAGCCGGATAAGGAGTATTATAGGAGCCGGATAAGGAGTATTATAGGAGCCGGATAAGGAGTATTATAGATGCAGGGTAAGAAGTATTATAGGAGCCGGATAAGGAGTATTATAGGAGCCGGATAAGGAGTATTAAAGGAGCCGGATAAGGAGTATTATAGATGCAGGGTAAGGAGTATTATAGGAGCCGGATAAGGAGTATTATAGGAGCTGGATAAGGAGTATTATAGGTGCAGGATAAGGAGTATTACAGGTGCAGGATAAGGAGTATTACAGGTGCCGGATAAGGAGTATTACAGGTGCGGGATAAGGAGTATTATAGGTGCGGGATAAGGAGTATTACAGGTGCAGGATAAGGAGTATTACAGGTGCGGGATAAGGAGTATTATAGGTGCGGGATAAGGAGTATTATAGGTGCGGGATAAGGAGTATTATAGGTGCAGGATAAGGAGTATTATAGGTGCGGGATAAGGAGTATTATAGGTGCGGGATAAGGAGTATTATAGGTGCAGGATAAGGAGTATTATAGGTGCGGGATAAGGAGTATTACAGGTGCAGATTATAGGTGCGGGATAAGGAGTATTACAGGTGCGGGATAAGGAGTATTACAGGTGTGGGATAAGGAGTATTACAGGTGCGGGATAAGGAGTATTACAGGTCCCCCCCCACCACCCTCCAGCTGCTGCTGAACTACAACTCCCATCATACCTGGACAGCTGCAGCTTTATCAGGAGGGCGGAGGTCTCCCCATCTCTGCTATATATTATGATAGAGGCCCCGCGGTTGGAGGGAGCACCGGCACTGTGCACAGGTATCCACCCGCTCTTATACACAGTTCAAGGGTTATTTTCAAGACATTTTTCAGTTCAAGGGATTTTTGGCGCCTCCACAACTAATACAATAAAGCTGTAATTTGTAGAGAAAGCCGCAAACAAACGGCGATGATTAACGGAGAAGACATCAGGAGACGCAGGGAGAGGAATCAGGAGACAATGTTCCTTCGGAGGGCGCCGATAGCGATTCGCACATTCTAAATCCGATTTTCATTTCATAAAGAAACAACTAAGCTGCTATTACTGCGCGGCTCATCAGGGCCCAACAATTAAATGTCATCACCGCTAACGCTCCGTCACCCTCCTCCGGCCGCTGGCAAATAAAGTGACACAAAGACAGATGCCCCCCATAATGATTCATCATCTTCAATAGCGAACGCCAGGACGGCGCCTAGTGAGAGGAATTAAAGGAACATAAATGTTCCCCGGCTGACGGAGAGTCTGAGAAATGGAGAAGAGATCGGCTCATTATCGTCTGACCGGACAGCGCGCCCACCGCCGCCATTACGGCAGAAGTCTCTGGAGTTTTGCTGAAGTTTAAGTAAAATGAGTTTACGCAAAACTGCAAAGTCCCAAACTGGTGAATGTGAACACAGCTGTATAACACCAGGTGATATCCTGTACTGAGGTATGTATGGACACACACATTATATATATATATATATATATATATATATATATATATATACACACTACCGTTCAAAAGTTTGGGGTCCCCCAAACAATTTAGTGTTTTCCATGAAAAGTCACACTTCTTCACCCCCATACGTTGTGAAATGAATAGAAAATAGAGACAAGACATTGACAAGGTTAGAAATACTGATTTGTATGTGAAATAACATTGTTCTTCCATCACACTTTGCTTCCGTCCCAGAATCCTCCTTTTGCAGCAATTCCAGCATTGCCCACCTTTGGCATTCTAGCTATTAATCTGTTGGGGTAAGCTGGAGAAATTGCCCCCCACGCTTCTAGAAGCTGCTCCCACAAGTTGGATTGGTTGGATGGGCACTTCTGGCGTACCATACGGTCCAGCTGTACGGCTTTTTCTTTGCCAGCCGCCTCTTCACTGTAGATGGTGACACTGGTGTTTTGCGGGTACTATTTAATGAAGATGCCAGTTGGGGACCTGTGAGGCGTCTGTTTCTCAAACTAGAGACTCTAATGTGCTTATCTTCTTGCTTAGTTGTGCAACGCGGCCTCCCACTTCTTTTTCTACTCTGGTTAGGGCCTGTTTGTGCTGTCCTCTGAAGGGAGTAGTACACACTGTAGGAAATCTTCAATTTCTTAGCAATTTTTCGCATGGAATAGCCTTCATTTCTAAGAACAAGAATAGACTGTCGAGTTTCAGATGAAAGTTCTCTTTTTCTGGCCATTTTGAGCGTTTAATTGACCCCACAAATGTGAT
Organism: Dendropsophus ebraccatus; assembly: GCA_027789725.1. Lineage (NCBI taxonomy): Eukaryota > Metazoa > Chordata > Amphibia > Anura > Hylidae > Dendropsophus > Dendropsophus ebraccatus. The sequence continues at coordinate 60,001,758 of JAQFWZ010000004.1, read as the reverse complement.
GCTCCAGAAACTCAATCTGCTCAAAGGAAGGTCAGTTTTGTAGCTTCTGTAACGAGCTAGACTGTTTTCAGATGTGTGAACATGATTGCACAAGGGTTTTCTAATCATCAATTAGCCTTCTGAGCCAATGAGCAAACACCTTGTACCATTAGAAGACTGGAGTAATAGTTGCTGGAAATGGGCCTCTATACACCTATGTAGATATTGCACCAAAAACCAGACATTTGCAGCTAGAATAGTCATTTACCACATTAGCAATGTATAGAGTGGATTTGTTTAAAGTTAGGACTAATTTAAAGTTATCTTCATTGAAAAGTACAGTGCTTTTCCTTCAAAAATAAGGACATTTCAATGTGACCCAAACTTTTGAACAGTAGTGTATATATATATATATATATATATATATACATACATAACACTGGGGCCGGATCATGATGCCATGCCATCTGTGGGACCCCCAGGCTCCAGGAATGACCTCAACACCCCTGAAAGCTCCACAACCAGAGTGACCAGACTATACAAATGGCTTGGTTTTAGTGGGACATCATCATCATCATCATACCTGCTATCCCTGGAAATAAATCGATAGGAATACATGATAGATCTGCTGCGGCCCGAGGTGCTGGTGTTGTGTGCAGCCGGTGGGCTCTGGTGTTCTGTGGTAACCCCCGGACACCGGACCACGGTACAGCTAGTGTGAGGTGCAGCAGCTGAGATGAGTCCAGCACTTACGCAGGAGTTACACTTTACCTAAGATAACTACAATATACAATATAACAAAACATCTGCTCACAGGTGCTACTGCTAAAATACAGTCATAGGGTGGCTTCATAGGTAACGGTTCCACAGTGAAATCCGCTGGGGATCCATGTAGTGTAAAGGTCTAGGGGGTTACATATCCGCAGCGGAATATTCATTCCCAGGGGCGGAACTACCGCAGTAGCAGCCATAGCCGCTGCTACGGGGCCCGACACATCAGGGGGCCCGGGCAGGCTGTCATGTCCCTGGTTAGCTGTTCAGGGACTTTGTCCTGACATCTGCTAACCGGGAGAATAGTGTGTAGTGAAGCCGGCCGGCCGGGCCCCCCACCCCCTTCTTCCCAACTTCCTGTTTCCCCCCTGCCCCTGCTCTGGATCTCTGCTGCTACCAGGTAATAGCTGACACACAGTGATCCCTACTTACTGTGTGTCAGCAGCCGGCAGCAGTGAGGCAGTCTCCTTCCTCTCAGGACCCGGCCTCCTCACAGGGATCAGACAGCTCGGGGGATGGGAGAAGACCTGCAGGAATGTGAGTATCATGGAGCTCTGTGCGGCCTGATCAGCATTATCTCCTTCCTGTGATCTGTGACCAGAGCTGCAGTGTTGTGTCGGGACAGACAGGAGGGGGAGGAAACACACACAGGTCCTGGCTGTATATACCCCCCCCCCCCCCCTCTCCTGTCCTGGCTGTATATACCCCCCCCCCCCCCCCCCTCTCCGGTCCTGGCTGTATATACCCCCCCCCCCCCCCCCCCCCTCTCCTGTCCTGGCTGTACATACCCCCTCTCCTGTCCTGGCTGTATATACCCCCTCTCCTGTCCTGGCTGTATATACCCCCTCTCCTGTCCTGGCTGTATATACCCCCTCTCCTGTCCTGGCTGTATATACCCCCCCCTCTCCTGTCCTGGGCTGTATATACCCCCTCTCCTGTCCCTGGCTGTATATACCCCCTCTCCTGTCCTGGCTGTATCTACCCCCTCTCCTGTCCTGGCTGTATATACCCCCTCTCCTGTCCTGGCTGTATATACCCCCTCTCCTGTCCTGGCTGTATATACCCCCCCCTCTCCTGTCCTGGCTGTATATACCCCCCCCTCTCCTGTCCTGGCTGTATATACCCCCTCTCCTGTCCTGGCTGTATATACCCCCTCTCCTGTCCTGGCTGTATATACCCCCTCTCCTGTCCTGGCTGTATATACCCCCTCTCCTGTCCTGGCTGTATATACCCCCCCCCCCCCTCTCCTGTCCTGGCTGTATATACCCCCTCTCCTGTCCTGGCTGTATATACCCCCTCTCCTGTCCTGGCTGTATATACCTCCTCTCCTGTCCCGGCTGTATATACCCCCTCTCCTGTCCTGGCTGTATATACCCCCCCCTCTCCTGTCCTGGCTGTATATACTCCCTCTCCTGTCCTGGCTGTATATACCTCCCCCCCTGTCCTGGCTGTATATACCCCCTCTCCTGTCCTGGCTGTATATACCCCTCTCCTGTCCTGGCTGTATATACCCCCTCTCCTGTCCTGGCTGTATATACCCCCTCTCCTGTCCTGGCTGTATATACCCCCTCTCCTGTCCTGGCTGTATATACCCCCCCCTCTCCTGTCCTGGCTGTATATACCCCCTCCTTCCTGTCCTGGCTGTATATACCTCCTCTCCTGTCCTGGCTGTATATACCTCCTCTCCTGTCCTGGCTGTATATACCCCCTCTCCTGTCCTGGCTGTATATACCCCCCTCTCCTCTCCTGGCTGTATATACCCCCCCCCCCCTCTCCTGTCCTGGCTGTATATACCCCCTCTCCTGTCCTGGCTGTATATACCCCCTCTCCTGTCCTGGCTGTATATACCTCCTCTCCTGTCCCGGCTGTATATACCCCCTCTCCTGTCCTGGCTGTATATACCCCCCCTCTCCTGTCCTGGCTGTATATACTCCCTCTCCTGTCCTGGCTGTATATACCTCCCCCCCTGTCCTGGCTGTATATACCCCTCTCCTGTCCTGGCTGTATATACTCCCTCTCCTGTCCTGGCTGTATATACCTCCTCTCCTGTCCTGGCTGTATATACCCCCTCTCCTGTCCTGGCTGTATATACCTCCTCTCCTGTCCTGGCTGTATATACCCCCTGTCCTGGCTGTATATACCTCCTCTCCCTTCCTGGCTGTATATACCCCCTCTCCTGTCCTGGCTGTATATACCTCCTCTCCTGTCCTGGCTGTATATACCCCCCTGTCCTGGCTGTATATACCCCCTCTCCTGTCCTGGCTGTATATACCCCCCTGTCCTGGCTGTATATACCCCCTCTCCTGTCCTGGCTGTATATACCCCCTGTCCTGTCCTGGCTGTATATACCTCCTCTCCTGTCCTGGCTGTATATACCTCCTCTCCTGTCCTGGCTGTATATACCTCCTCTCCTGTCCTGGCTGTATATACCCCCTCTCCTGTCCTGGCTGTATATACCCCCTCTCCTGTCCTTGCTGTATATACCCCCTCTCCTGTCCTGGCTGTATATACCCCCTCTCCTGTCCTGGCTGTATATACCTCCTCTCCTGTCCTGGCTGTATATACCCCCCTCTCCTGTCCTGGCTGTATATACCCCCTCTCCTGTCCTGGCTGTATATACCCCCTCTCCTGTCCTGGCTGTATATAGCACCCCCCCCTCTCCTCCTGTCCTGGCTGTATATACCCCCTCTCCTGTCCTGGCTGTATATAGCACCCCCCCCTCTCCCCCTGTCCTGGCTGTATATACCCCCTCTCCTGTCCTGGCTGTATATAGCACCCCCCTCTCCCCCTGTCCTGGCTGTATGTTACACCCCCCCCCCCCCCTCCCGTCCTGGCTGTATATAACACACACACTGCTGTTCTGGCTGTATATAATGCACACACTGTTATCCTGGCTGGATGTAAGTATATAAGTAGTACTATTAATATTATTGCCGTGACTCCAGGGGGGCCCCATTCAAATGTTCGCTGTGGGGCCCAGCCATTTCTAGTTACGCCCCTGTTCATTCCACTGCGGATATGTAAGCCAGCCCCTATAACCCCCCGCCTGTCGCAGCCCCCGGCCCGGAGCATACATTACCTGCTCTGCGCCGCGGCTGTGTGTGAGTGTACTGATTGGCTGATAGGGACCGACGGGAGCCGGGAACCTCACACACAGCTGCTAAGCCGAGCTGGTAATCAGTAGTGGATTATATCAGGGCCGTTTCGGGCGGCAGCCCGGGGCCCTGAGCTCCTGGGGGGCCCATGACCACCCAAAAAGACTTTCAGTGGTGTACTGTCTCCTGGCTACACTTCCACCATGATTTTCAAAAAATTTTCAAAAAGTTTTTTTTTTTTTTTTTTATAGCAATTTTGCACAAATCAGGACATCATGACATTATCTATACTGTACTATGAACGCCAGGCTAGTGCTGCCATAGTTACAGTGGGGTGGGGGGGCCCAGGCTAGTGCCGCCATAGTTACAGTGGGGTGGGGGGGCCCAGGCTAGTGCCGCCATAGTTACAGTGGGGTGGGGGGGCCCAGGCTTGGTGAACAGTCTGGGGCCTATGGTAAAATTAATCGGCACCTGCAGGTAATGTATGCTCCGGGACGGCACATACTGGCAGTGGAATGAAAATTCAGCTGTGGGGATGTGACCGATTCAATTCACACTACCAGGATGCCCAGCGGATTTCGCTGCAAACTCACAGTGTGAAATCCACTGTGGATCCAGTACGTGTGAAGGCATCCATATTATAGGATAGATAGATAGATAGATAGATAGGAGATAGGTAGATAGGAGATAGGAGATAGGTAGATAGGAGATAGATAGATAGATAGATAGGAGATAGATAGATAGATAGATAGATAGATAGATAGGAGATAGATATATAGATAGGAGATAGATAGATAGGAGATAGATAGATAGATAGATAGATAGATAGATAGATAGGAGATAGATAGATAGGAGATAGATAGATAGATAGATAGATAGATAGATAGATAGATAGGAGATAGATAGAAGATAGATAGATAGATAGGAGATAGATAGGAGATAGATAGATAGGAGATAGATAGAAGATAGATAGATAGATAGGAGATAGATAGATAGGAGATAGATAGATAGATAGATAGGAGATAGATAGATAGATAGATAGATAGGAGATAGATAGATAGATAGGAGATAGATAGATAGATAGGAGATAGATAATAGATAGGAGATAGATAGATAGATAGATAGATAGATAGATAGATAGGAGATAGATAGATAGATAGATAGATAGATAGATAGATAGGAGATAGATAGATAGATAGATAGATAGGAGATAGATAGATAGATAGATAGATAGGAGATAGATAGATAGATAGATAGATAGGAGATAGATAGGAGATAGATAGGAGATAGATAGGAGATAGATAGGAGATAGATAGGAGATAGATAGATAGATAGATAGATAGATAGATAGATAGGAGATAGATAGATAGATAGATAGATAGATAGATAGGAGATAGATAGATAGAGAGATAGGAGATAGATAGGAGATAGATAGATAGATGAGAGAGATAGATAGATAGATCGATAGGAGATAGGAGATAGATAGGAGATAGATAGATAGATAGATAGATAGATATCAGGTAGATAAATGTGAGATTATAGACGTTGGATTATTCTGTATTATTTCGCGCTTTATGTTTGATACTTTGAGGCTTCCACCATTTCGCCCAACAAAACACAGTAATCACTGAACGGCTGTCTGTGGATGGATGCCCCGGGGCGGCTGTCTGTGGATGGATGCCCCGGGGCGGCTGTCTGTGGATGGATGCCCCGGGGCGGCTGTCTGTGGATGGATGCCTGGGGCGGCTGTCTGTGGATGGATGCCCCGGGGCGGCTGTCTATGGATGGATGCCCCAGGGCGGCTGTCTATGGATGGATGCCCCGGGGCGGCTGTCTATGGATGGATGCCCCGGGGCGGCTGTCTATGGATGGATGCCCCGGGGCGGCTGTCTATGGATGGATGCCCCGGGGCGGCTGTCTATGGATGGATGCCCCGGGGCGGCTGTCTATGGATGGATGCCCCGGGGCGGCTGTCTATGGATAGATGCGCTGGGGCGGCTGTCTGTGGATGGATGCCCCGGGGCGGCTGTCTGTGGATGGATGCCCCGGGGCGGCTGTCTGTGGATGGATGCCCCGGGGCGGCTGTCTATGGATGGATGCCCTGGGGCGGCTGTCTGTGGATGGATGCCCCTGGGCGGCTGTCTGTGGATGGATGCCCCGGGGCGGCTGTCTGTGGATGGATGCCCCGGGGCGGCTGTCTGTGGATGGATGCCCCGGGGCGGCTGTCTGTGGGTGGAGGCCTGCCTTGGCAAGCCCTTGTCATGATCACAATACTCGCACCTTGAGTTAGACATTGACAAAAAGGGGCCACCCTCATATTTCCCTGTTTATGTTCCAATACTCGCATCTGAGTGGGACTTAAGGGGCTATTTATCAGGGTGGTGTGGTGCTCTCCCCATCATGGAGGCCCCCCGTGGCAACAGGCTAGAGATATCTGGCTATCCCATGTTTTGAGACTCGCAACCGAGGCTCCACGGACTCCTGTTTTGCATTTTCCACCATTTCGCGGCTGATATCGTGTTCGGAGATCTTTATAGAGGATATTCTGCGGAGAGCTACAATGTGCGCGGTGCTGGCTCTGCTAATATAAAGGTCTGGACTCCTCTCCTAATCGAACTATGAAAGCCGGAGAAGGTCAGCGCAGATTACACAATGGACGCCGGGATGAGAGGGATCGTCCCTGGATATTGATCAGATCTGTGACCTATAGACAAAATCGTATCACACTTCATAGAGAGCGCAGCTCCTCATCCTCAGTGACCGCGGGGTCCACACGAGACCCCCAGACAGAGAAGGATCAATACACACAGAACTGTGGTCAGCTGTGAAAGTTTCTTCAAGAAGTAAAAAGATACATTAAAGGGGCGACCTCTGACCTCAGCCTGCACTAGTAGGAGAAGTAATGAGGCCTAGAGGGGCCCACAATGCCTGCGCCTCCTCCACACTTCTACCTGGGCAGAGATCTTCTCTTAAAGGAACATTCAGTGCAAAACTAATACGCAGTACTATGCTAAAGCAGGATCCGAGGAGGAGGAGCATGACAAAGGGATTCAAAGGCTCCGCCCCTGAGGATCTGCACTTGGTCTTACATCTCCAGGGCTGAACACACAGTGATGGCAGCACATATACAGGTGCAGTGTACTGAGGCTGAGTTTCCCTGAGGGCCGGTTCACACTACGGAATCCGTGCCGAAATTCTGTGCAGGAATTCTCTGCCCCCCGTCAGGTCTGGTATGGTGGTGTTATCCAGTCACAGTATGGTGGTATTGGTCAGGTCTGGTATGGCAGTGTTATCCAGTCACAGTGTGGCGGTATTGGTCAGGTCTGGTAAGGAGGTGTTATCCAGTCACAGTATGGTGGTATTGGTCAGGTCTGGTATGGCAGTGTTATCCAGTCACAGTGTGGCGGTATTGGTCAGGTCTGGTATGGTGGTGTTATCCAGTCACAGTATGGCGGTATTGGTCAGGTCTGGTATGGCGGTGTTATCCAGTCACAGTATGGTGGTATTGGTCAGGTCTGGTATGGTGGTGTTATCCAGTCACAGTATGGCGGTATTGGTCAGGTCTGGTATGGCAGTGTTATCCAGCACAGTATAGCGGTATTGGGCAGGTCTGGTATGGCAGTGTTATCCAGTCACAGTATGGCGGTGGTAAATGTGACTTCTGGAGCTATTTCCTACCATTCTACCAATCCTGTGGTGAGAATTCCCTCAGACAATATGCAGACGGTTCTAATCATTGATTCAGGGTGCCTTCACACACACTGGATCTGCAGCGGATTTCACGCTGCAGATTCGCAGTGAAATGGATATGGATAGTTACAGTGGATACGCTCAGCTCTGCTACATCTGTATATATACCTACTGTATAGCTATGTATCCAGCACAGGTGTCCGGTAATTACCATGGATTGTGACAGTGGATATGTTCAGCTCTGCTACATCTGTGTACACACACTACCGTTCAAAAGTTTGGGGCCCCCAAACAATTTAGTGTTTTCCATGATACGTCACACTTCTTCACCCCCAGACGTTGTGAAATGAATAGAAAATAGAGACAAGACATTGACAAGGTTAGAAATACTGATTTGTATGTGAAATAACATTGTTCTTCCATCACACTTTGCTTCCGTCCCAGAATCCTCCTTTTGCAGCAATTCCAGCATTGCCCACCTTTGGCATTCTAGCTATTAATCTGTTGGGGTAAGCTGGAGAAATTGCCCCCCACGCTTCTAGAAGCAGCTCCCACAAGTTGGATTGGTTGGATGGGCACTTCTGGCGTACCATACGGTCCAGCTGCTCCCACAATGGGGTGGTGATCTGGTGGCTGCGCTGGCCACTCCATTACCTATGATAGAATACCAGCTGCTGCTTCTGCTGGAAATAGTTCTTGCACAATTTGGAGGTGTTTAGGGTCATTGTCCTGTTGTAGGATGAAATTGGCTCCAACCAAGCGCTGCCCACTGGGTATGGCATGGCGGTGCAGAGTGATAGCCTTCCTTATTCACAATCCCTTTTACCCTGTACAAATCTCCCACCTTACCAGCACCAACCCCAGACCATCACATGACCTCCACCATGTATAACAGATGGCGTCAGGCATTCTTCCAGCATCTTCTCATTTCTTCTGCGTCTCACAAACCTTCTTCTTTGTCATCCAAACACCTCAAACTTGGATTCATCCATCCACAACACTTTTTTCCAGTCTTCCTCTGTCCAATCTCTGTGTTCTTTTGCCCATCTTAATCTTTTTCTTTTATTGGCCAGTCTCAGATATGGCTTTTTCTGCCCTGAAGCCCAAAATCCGGCAGCCGCCTCTTCCCTGTAGGTGGTGACACTGGTGTTTTGCGGGTACTATGTAATGAAGATGCCAGTTGGGGACCTGTGAGGCGTCTGTTTCTCAAACTAGAGACTCTAATGTGCTTATCTTCTTGCTTAGTTGTGCAACGCAGCCTCCCACTTCTTTTTCTACTCTGGTTAGAGCCTGTTTGTGCTGTCCTCTGAAGGGAGTAGTACACACCGTTGTAGGAAATCTTCAATTTCTTAGCAATTTCTGGCATGGAATAGCCTTCATTTCTAAGAACAAGAATAGACTGTCGAGTTTCAGATGAAAGTTCTCTTTTTCTGGCCATTTTGAGGGTTTAATTGACCCCACAAATGTGATGCTCCAGAAACACAATCTGCTCAAAGGAAGGTCAGTTTTGTAGCTTCTGTAACAAGCTAGACTGTTTTCAGATGTGTGAACATGATTGCACAAGGGTTTTCTAATCATCAATTAGCCTTCTGAGCCAATGAGCAAACACCTTGTACCATTAGAAGACTGGAGTGATAGTTGCTGGAAATGGGCCTCTATACACCTATGTAGATATTGCACCAAAAACCAGACATTTGCAGCTAGAATAGTAGTTTACCACATTAGCAATGTATAGAGTGGATTTGTTTAAAGTTAGGACTAATTTAAAGTTATCTTCATTGAAAAGTACAGCGCTTTTCCTTCAAAAATAAGTTTCAATGTGACCCCAAACTTTTGAACGGTAGTGTACCTGTAGCTATGTATCCAGCAGCGGCGTCCGGTAATTACCATGAATAGTTACAGTGGATACGCTCAGCTCTGCTACATTTGTGTATATACCTATAGCTACAGTGATTTCATGCGGCGCTCCCCTTTATTTTGCAGTCAGACATGTGTTTAATCAAAGTGTTTCAGAAAGCAATAAAGTGTGAAATGCGTTGGTGGTTGTGGTGTAGTGGCGGCGTAGGCACAGTGGTGGCGATGTAGCGGCTGTGACGGTGGTGTAGTGTCGGTGCGGCGGTGTGCTGAATGTCTCAATTACCAATGTGATTTTCAATAAATCTTTCAGCCATTAAACACTTTCTCAATACATTGTCAAAGACAAAGAAAGAGTCTTGTCCTTGGGCGGCTCGGCAGATGTCGGCAGACGGCGCCCGGGAGGTGACATATTCATTGTGTTACCCCCGTCATTCATCTGACATGTGGGGGCTCCGCACCAGAGACCCCGCTCATTACCTGCAGCCCCCTACATCAGGCTCCAAGGTGACAATAAAGATTTCAAGACATTAAAAGTGAGAAACATAGTTGTATCCTTCCAGAGACAGCGCCCCCTTGTCCTCAGTCTGTGTGTGGTATTGCGGGACAGTTGCACTAAAGTCAATGGAGCCAAGTTGTAATACCAGACACAACCTGAGGACAAGGGTGGTGCTGTTTTTTGAAGAAAACAGCCACGTTTTTCTAATGATGCATAAACCCTTTAAAGGGGACCTATCATTTAAACTTCTGGAATGTCATAGCGACAGAGGTTTGTATGGGTGGGGGTCCGGGTGGTGAGACCCCTGCTGATGGCTAGAGCGAAGCGCTCAGCACTGAACGATCTGTTAATAAAGCCTATGAAACTTCCAGCTATCCCATCTTCCGGCCGTCCCATAGGCTTTATTATAATTCCATCCACCGTGAGAGCGGAGAGGAAGGGGCAGATCATTCACTGCTGAGCGCTTCTGCCTCTTTGTTCTAGCGATCGAGGGGGGGTCTCAGCACTCGGCCCCCGACCCATACAAACCTCTGACATCTGGCTATAACATCAGGAGTTTGTTTAAACGATAGATTTAAAGGGGTATAAACATAATGTTTGATATGTTGCTGCCCATGTGAGACTAACAATTCCTTCCATACTTATTATCTATTTAGTCTCCTTACCCCAGTTCTCAGCTGCTGCTTTCTGCTGAAGACACAAAAATGTGAACTTTTCTCTCTGTCTCCCCCCACCCCCTCCCTTCTGAGACACCTGATGCAAACAAGTCCCTGGCAGGCTGTATCTGCAACACTGTAGCTTCCTTGTAATGCTGGGAGGGTTAATCACAGGGAGTTTATCAGCAACTTGACCTCAGAATAACCCTCCAGCATTACAAAGAAGCTATAAAGTTGCAGATACAGCCTGCCAGGGACTTGTTTACATCAGCATTTAAGAGATGTAGAGATTATGGACATTACAGTGTTCTTAGCTGAATGATTAGATATGTCCCTGTCAGTGCTGTGTTGTTTGATCCTATTGATCTCTGATTAGATGAGAGCTGATATATTTTTGCACCTGTATCCGGAACGTTCTGGAGTCTGATCTGCTCCTCCCCCAGCCCAGCACTTGGCAGATTCAGTAATTTGCTTCAATGTAACAGAAAACGTTCCCGGTTAGACGCGGCGTCCTTCCTCTCACTGCTGAACTCTCCTATCGATCTGACACTGTATGGAAGCCGTCGCTGTGTCAGGATGACTGGGGGATTGTTAGCGTCTCGCCCAGCCGCCCGAGCAGAACTCTACCTATATACTCCATGGCTGCATCTCCCTTCAGGGTCTATTGGGATAACTATTATTATATAATATTTGGAGGGTCTATTTGTCATTTTAGGGCACCGAATATTAAAGGGAAACACCAGCGAAAATGGTTTTCTTTCAAATCAACTGGTGTCAGAAAGTTTTAGAGATTTATAATTTACTTCTATGTGAAAATGTTCAGTCTTCCAGTACTTATCAGCTGCTGTATGTCCTGCAGGAAGTGGTGTATTCTCTCCAGTCTGACACAGTGCTCTCTGCTGCCATCTCTGTCCATGTCAGGAACTGTCCAGAGTAGCAGCAAATCCCCACAGAAAACCTCTCCTGCTCTGGACAGTTCCTGACATGGACAGAGGTGGCAGCAGAGAGCACTGTGTCAGACTGGAGAGAATACACCACTTCCTGCAGGACATACAGCAGCTGATAAGTACTGGAAGAATGGAGATTTTTACATAGCAGTAAATTACAAATCTCTGGCACTTTCTGACACCAGTTGATTTGAAAGAAAACATTTTTTAGTGCAAATGTATCTCATTGCGCTGCTAGGGGAGTTCAGAGGGGGGCCGTGCAGTGACCCCGCCCTGAACCGCCGCGGTGTTCCAAATACAGCAGCATATCATCAGCATAGAGACTGATCTCATGCTCTCTGCCCCTTACCCCAAACCCCTTTACCCTATTATCTTTTCCTATAAGCATATGATATAGGGTAAATACCATTGGTGGCAGTGGGCATCCTTCTCTGCTCCCCCTTCAAGCTCTGAACTGTCTGATATTTCACCATTCACTGTTATAATAATATAATAGTTTTACCATATCTATAAATGAATCCCCCAGACCAAACCTGCTCATCACATCCCAAATCCCATTGTAACAATTGTAAAGTGCAATTAGTGGCGCAAAAAGTAAGGGCTCATGTGGGTCTGTAGGTGAAAAAATACAAGCGCTGTGGCCTCACATACACGAGGAGGGGCAAAAATGAACGTTGGCCTGGTCTTCAAAGGGTTAATTATTCTGGCAGAATTGCATAGATTGTTAAGTGTCTGAAGTGCCCGTTACCAAAGAAATGATTATTTAGCTAATATGTTGCTTTAATATAGTTCTATTCCAAGTAGTCACCGGCAGCAGTGAGAGGTGAGATGGCTCCCTGAGGGACAGCGCAGATAACAACCATAGACACGTGAAATAAGGGGGCGGAGTCTGAACAAACAGCCTTTTGAGTACAGGAAACTTTTGCTTAATAAAATAATTTATTTTCTATTTCTTACAATCGCTTGTACTATTGATACTTATTGATTTCTGAAAAGTGACATTTCCATGACAGCTACACTCTAAGATCACTGTGCTAGCAGGCAGACTGAGAAGAGTCTCTTTGGTGGATACTTTAGCTGTGACTTGAGTGACAATACCGACTATTAAAGGTGACCTGCTGTGACTTTAGCCCAGCGCTCTGCTGTAGGGGGGCGTATAATATATAACTCACAGCCGTACTTCTGGCTATGAATGATCCATCCTGGGCGAGGACACTGAGCGGCATATGTGGTAGCATGGACCCTCGTTCTCAGAATGGCAGCTGTGGGTTTTAGACATAAGTCCTGATGAGTTGCAGCAGGGCACATTGGCGAGGAGCTCTTCTCCAACCACTGGTGACTAAAGCTCACTGACAATTACAGGGCTCTATCTATCTTCTATTTATCTGTGGTGTGTGCTTTACCGGTCACTTGCTAGATGGTACTGTGTGACGCCACTTCTGTGGTGGTTGGTCGTAGTATAACTCAGCCACTTAGTTAGTTAGTTTGTCGTGACTTGTGCTGAGCACTTGAGAGGTAGTATAGCCGTGCTGACTTAGTTGTGTGCTGAGAAGTAGAGTAAGTTCAGAGAAGGGGAGAGGAGGATGTCACAAGAGTCCCAACCCAAGTAGTAATGTGTTCTGCCAGAACTTTTAGAGATAGGAGAAGTAGAATACTTGATAATAGAAAGAATTCTTGTGCCCGTGTTATGACCTTTGTTATTCCACCACCTATTGCCCAACAGTGTCGAGTGACCCGTCCTCCTAAGATGACACAAGTCCCAGGCCTCGTTATCTGGGTTGAGCAGAGTGGTCAGAATTTTCTGGTTACACCTGCACTGCGAGATAGAGTACGTAGGCTTCTAGCAACTTTGCTCTATCCGGATCAGTTTCTCTTGCTTCAGGATACTGTCATGCTGCTGTGTCCTGTACTCACTGTACCATCGTCCAGATGACCAAAAGGATATATGTCCCACCAATTCGGTACAGGTGTGTGGACATCTGTCCTACTCTATGGTCTAACTGGGTACAGGCTACCACCTTGGATCAGTGAACAGCAAGCGCTCGTTTCGGAGACATACTCCCATCCTCCTGCTTTGACGGAGTCCGATGTCACAGAAGTTTGATTTACTTGGAGTTTGAGCAGTATATATATATATATATATATATATATATATATATATATATATATATGAAGCCATGTGTGCACTGAATGGCTACTGGGTGAATCTGCGATTACAAGAACAAATCCAGCCCTTGGGGTCCATTGTACAGAGACCAGGCGGCTCCCAGATTGCAGTACGACATCTTCTAGCATAATACACTGACATGTAGGGCCGAGCACATCGTCCTCTCCAATTACCGTCTCCCCAAAGTCAATAACAGAAAGAGACGGCGAATCAGAACAACAATGAGAAGAAGTCGGAACCACTAGAAAATAAGGGTCCCATCATTATGATACTTATGTAATCGTCCATCAGGGTCCGGCAGCGGCTGGAAGGAGGATTATATGCTATCAAGTCATCATGGATAAGAAAATGATACAAAGTATTTCTATAGAGAACAGCAACAAATAACTCCGAGAGAATGGAGGTGATTACATAATGCAGACAGCGAAATCATATAACGTAGAAAGAACAAGGTCACAGCAATAATAATACCACAACACCTGCTCCCGACGTGTCGCCTGCCTGGCTGAGCCTCTTCCTCAGGTTCCAGGTAGTTTATAGCAGTCCAATACTCCCACCCCAAACATTGCAGAGAAGGGGGAATATTCTATGAAAGGGATGGTCACTGATCTCACACTCCCTCCCCAACACAAGATGATATACGGCAGGAATAGAGCAAAACAACATAAAGATTACAAGACGCCCCCTAAAAACTGATTGTCAGATATCATCAGGACACACAGACACGAAAGCGGGTCACATGGTCTTCCTTGTGAAGAAGCTGAGTTCTCAATGCATAATTCATGGGCAAGAAATGTTATGATCTCAAGATTCACAGCTAACACTGCTCAGTGCTGATCTATAATGTCCTTCATGCTATGGAGGGAGCTACATAATGAGACAGATATACAGCCAAACACTCAGTGCTGCTCTATAATGTCCTCTATTGTGCCTCATATGAGCCCTATACTGATCAGGGCTTCTCTATAATGTCCTCTATTGTGCCTCATATGAGCTCTATACTGCTCAGTGCTGTTCTATAATGTCCTACATGCTATGGAGGGAGCTACATAATGAGACAGATATACAGCCAAACACTCTAGTAAGTGTTATATCTCATCCAGTGCTGAATTCATAGCATATACTGCTCTATAATGTCCTTTATTTGCCTCATATGAGCCCTATACTACTCAGTGCTTCTCTATAATGTCCTCTATTGTGCCTCATATGATCCCTATACTGATCAGTGCTTCTCTATAATGTCCTCTATTGTGCCTCATAGTAGCCCTATACTACTCAGTGCTGCTCTATAATGTCCTCTATTGTGCCTCATATGATCCCTATACTGATCAGTGCTTCTCTATAATGTCCTCTATTGTGCCTCATATGAGCTCTATACTGCTCAGTGCTGCTCTATAATGTCCTCTATTGTGCCTCATATGATCCCTATACTGCTCAGTGCTGCTCTATAATGTCCTCTATTGTGCCTCATATGAACTCTATACTGCTCAGTGCTGCTCTATAATGTCCTCTATTGTGCCTCATATGATCCCTATACTGCTCAGTGCTGCTCTATAATGTCCTCTATTGTGTCTCATATGATCCCTATACTGATCAGTGCTTCTCTATAATGTCCTCTATTGTGCCTCATATGAGCCCTTTACTGCTCAATGCTGCTCTATAATGTCCTCTATTGTACCTCATATGAACTCTATACTGATCAGTGCTTCTCTATAATGTCCTCTATTGTGCCTCATATGAGCTCTGTACTGCTCAATGTTGCTCTATAATGTCCTCTATTGTGCCTCATATGTGCCCTATACTGCTCAGTGCTGCTCTATAATGTCCTCTATTGTGCCTCATATGAACCCTATACTGATTAGTGCTTCTCTATAATGTCCTCTATTGTACCTCGTATGAGCTCTGTACTGCTCAGTGTTGCTCTATAATGTTCTGCATGCTCTGGAGAGGAGCTGCAGAATGAGAGATATACCAAGAAGCTGCTGAACACTCTAGTAAGTGTTATATCTCTTCAGTGCTGAAGGGCAGAAAACTCTATGACTCCTGTATAGTAATTCCGTATTGCCCATAGCAACCAATCACAGATCCCACTTTACCAAAGCAATATGAAAAGTGAAAGCTGAGCTGTAATTGGTTGCTATGAGCAACGAGGAGACTCTTACTGGAAGGGCACTATTATATGGGGTGAAATATGTGTAATATGGCCAGGAATCAGCTGACGTAACGAAATATCATCCCCGTCCGCTGTACATCTCCTTGTGTAATGCGGACAATACACACCTGCCAAAAAGGGCCACACGACTCATCCACGAAGATCATGTCCATTTACACCTGGTTGGCTTGGGATAACTAATAGGGCCTGAGGATGCGTTCAAATGTCCGAACTGCGAACAGATTACTAACCCATTCATTTGTATGGCCCCATTCACACGGCTGTTCCAGGTCCGTACCAAGGCCTAATCTGTGCCACAAAAAATGCTTCAACTATGAATGATCCACAAATCCATAGTATATAAAGACAATATGTCTTAGATTTGTAATAGTGGCCTCAGTGTATCCAAGAAGACCAGCACCTCCTGGGTCTATAACCACAGGGGTCTGGCTCAGGGTAGAGATCTTCCACCATTTTGGACTATAAGTTCGTAATACTTTCTTTTTTATGATTATTACAAGGTGAACAGATGTAAGTGAAGATGCTATATGGCGACTATATGACACCAAAATGTTCTGCAGCGCACTAAAGTGATTGTGCTTCTTTGTCCCCAATGGGGCTCCAAATCTAAAGACCAAGTACCAGTACATATGCAAAACAGCACCAAACAGGCATCTGCAGTCTTATAGGCCATGCAATGCTTCCTGGGGAAAAACATGCTAATTAACCCTACTCCAGAAGGAAGAGATTGCTTTTTACTGCCACTTATTGGTGTGTGGACACCTGGAGGAAAGCCAAGAACCTGAAGGAAAGCCAAGAACCTGGAGGAAACCCAAAAACTGGTGGAAGCCAAGAATGTGGAGGAAACCAAAGAACCCGGAGGAAACCCCAAAACTTCGAAGAAACCCATAATCCTAGAGGAAAGCCAAGAACCTGGAGGAAACCCATAATCCTGGAGGAACCTAATAACCCACAGGAAACCCAAGTACCCGGAAGAAACTCATAATCCTGGAGCAAAGCCAAGAGCCTTGCCGAAACTCAAAATCCTGGAGGAGACCCAAGAACCTGGAGGAAACCCAAGAACCTGGAGGAAACCCAAGAACCTGGAGGAAACCAAAGCACCTGGAGGAAACCAAAGCACCTGGAGGAAACCAAAGCACCTGGAGAAAACCAAAGCACCTGGAGGAAACCAAAGAACCTGAAGGAAACCAAAGAACCTGGAGGAAACTACCAAAACCTGGAGGAAACCCATTATCCTGGAAAAAGCCTAAAAACCTGGGAAGAAAGCCAAGAACCTGGAGGAAACCCATAATCCTGGAGGAAAGCCAAGAACCTGGAGGAAACCCATAATTCTGAACAAAACCCATAATCCTGGAGGAAACCCAAGAGCCCACAGGATACCAAAGAACTCATAACCTGGAAGAAAGCCTTAAACCTGGAGAAAACCCATAATCCTGGTGGAAACCAATAATCCTGGAGGACACCCAAGAACCTGGAGGAAACCCATAATCTTGGAGAAAACCAAAGAACCTGGAGGAAAGCCAAGAACCTGGAGGAAACCCATAATCTTGGAGGAAACCGAAGAACCTGGAGGAAACTCATAATCCTGGAGGAAACCCATAATTCTGGAGGAAACCCAAGAACCTGGAGTAAACCCATAATCTTGGAGGAAACCAAAGAACCTGGAGGAAACCAATAATCCTGGAGGAAAGCCAAGAACCTGGAGGAAACCAATAATCCTGGAGGAAAGCCAAGAACCTGGAGGAAACCCATGCAAACACAGCAATGACATACAAATTACTATACAGATGTAACTCAACAACTACAGACCTATGGCCCTTCAGCAGCTGCATGTCAGGGCATGATGGGAGTGGTAGTGCTACAGGGCCCCAGGTTGGAGACCACCTCCTTATGGGATTACAGACAAGGTGCTCTCAGGATGATCTGGTGGCCCCAGGACATTTCCTATCTGCTGAAGGTGATAAATAAGAATTGATTAGCCGCCATCTTTGTGGTTATTAAGTTACCCGGAACATTCAGCAGCGGCGGCGGTGGATAGGAGATTTTCTCCGGCCCGGCGCCGGGTAATTTCTTCATTTGCATGATAAGAGCCTTTCTTGTTTCTTCGGATGATTAGATCATTTATTTTAATGAAAAAATATGAAGGACAATTAAAAAAAATAGTTCCAGCTAAATAGATTTAGAAATTACGAATTCATTAAATTGTTTATCTGACGAAGAAAAACTGAGCAGAGATTTATCAGGGGGATTCGGAATAAAGGAGGCAGATGTGACGCCCCCTCTGTGTATCCTAAGAGGAGTGCGGGGGGGCTATACTAGGAGGGGGGACCAAGTGGTACTATAGGGGGTGCTATTCTAGGCAGAAAGGGATGGGGGCCCTAGGAGAAGTGTCCATCAATAGCGTCAGGGGAGGGCGTGGGCTGTCATGCGGATGTTCCTACAGATCAGTAAAAGACCCAAGGTCTAGAGCCATTCTGAAGTTCCTCCTAGTACCGATCTGCAGAAGGAAGGGGGATATTTCACCACAGCGCCCCCTCCTGTCTGGCAGACCTTGGTGCAGTCTCCATTGTGTATTGTCCATAGGAGTTGCCTATCAGCCCAACCCCCATAGACTTCAGTGTGAAAATAGTTAATAATGGCAGATACCATTCCATTCTGGAGAAGCCGCTGACGTCTATTACCCACAGATGGAATAACTCAGCTTTCTAGGGGTCCAGAATGGTGAATCTGCTGAGGAATGGAGGTATGACAGTACAGGACGGGGGAAAGATGGGGGTATGACAGTACTGGACGGGGGAAGGATGGGGGGTATGACAGTACAGGACTGGGGGGAGGGATGGGGGTATGAAAGTACAGGACTGGGGGAAGGATGGGGGTATGACAGTACAGGAGTGGGAAAGGATGGGGGTATGACAGTACAGGAGTGGGGGAGGGATGGGGGTATGACAGTACAGGAGTGGGGAGGGATGGGGGTATGACAGTACAGGAGTGGGGGAGGGATGGGGGTATGACAGTACAGGAGTGGGGGAGGGATGGGGGTATGACAGTACAGGAGTGGGGGAAGGATGGGGGTATGACAGTACAGGAGTGGGGGAGGGATGGGGGTATGACAGTACAGGACTGGGGGAAGGATGGGGGTATGACAGTACAGGGACTGGGGGAGGGATGGGGGTATGACAGTACAGGATTGGTGGAGGGATGGGGGTATGACAGTACAGGACTGGGGGAAGGATGGGGGTATGATAGTACAGGAGTGGGGAAGGGATGGGGGTATGACAGTACAGGAGTGGGGGAGGGATGGGGGTATGACAGTACAGGAGTGGGGGAGGGATGGGGGTATGACAGTACAGGACTGTGGGAGGGATGGGGTATGACAGTACAGGATGTGGGGGAGGGATGGGGGGTATGACAGTACAGGACTGGGGGAGGGAATGGGGTATGACAGTACAGGATTGGGGGAGGGATGGGGTATGACAGTACAGGACTGGGGGAAGGATGGGGGTATGATAGTACAGGAGTGGGGAAGGGATGGGGGTATGACAGTACAGGAGTGGGGGAGGGATGGGGGTATGACAGTACAGGAGTGGGGGAGGGATGGGGGTATGACAGTACAGGAGTGGGGGAGGGATGGGGGTATGACAGTACAGGAGTGGGGGAGGGATGGGGGTATGACAGTACAGGAGTGGGGGAGGGATGGGGGGTATGACAGTACAGGACTGGGGGAAGGGATGGGGGTATGACAATACAGGACGGCGGAGGGATGGGGGTATGACAGTACAGGACTGGGGGAGGGATGGGGGTATGACAGTACAGGACTGGGGGAAGGATGGGGGTATGACAGTACAGGACTGGGTGAGGGATGGGGTATGACAGTACAGGACTGGGTGAGGGATGGGGGTATGACAGTACAGGACTGGGCGAGGGATGTGGGTATGACAGTACAGGACTGGGGGAGGGATGCGGGTATGACAGTACAGGACTGGGTCACTAGGTCTCAGTATGGTGTCGCACCACGGGTGTTGCTATTGTATACACCCTTCGTAAAAGCCTGTACTTATTTTAAGCAAAGTGGTGATGAAGTAGTGAGAAAGTTTCGCCACTAGATGTCGTTGTTTTAGGTTTGTGCATTTAGATGCTGCACAGCTGAAGTATGGAAAGGGTTGTTGTTTACTTGTGTGTCACATGTATCTGTGAACCTATGGGAGTCTCTTCTTCTGTCCTTTCATCTCTCGCTTTACTTCTTCTTACACACTCTTTACCCACTCACAGCGCACCTTAGATACGCTGGAGATAGGAAGTCACATGGGTAGAGGAAGTGCACGAGTCTTTTGTGCTGGACGTTGTAGGGGAAGGGCATAAGCTAGAAAGCTCCCTACAGTTGTCCTCTATGGCCCTGGCCCACTGACCCTAAAGGGTCAGTCTTAGTTAGGTCCCCGTATGGGAAGCAAGACAGGACACAGCTAATAGTTTCTCCTCAGCTTACTTCACACAACACTATGTAGTGTTAAACTTCTACAGGAGAGGACAAGTCAGAGACAACCTCAACCCATGCTGTGGACTAGGAGAGTCACAGTGCAGGAGAGTATCCACTGACAGCAGTAAGCTAGGAACTGATCCAGATTCCTATCGCAGATCTGGTTGCTGTAATATTAAGTGTATTATCAAGAGAAACGTATCCTGTCAAGGAAAAGCTGTATATTTTGCTGTATACCAGAACTTTCAAAGTAAGGCCCCGTTCCCACTGAGCAAAACTAGCAGAATTCCGCCGCGGAATGCCGTCAGCCTCCCTCTCATAATGGGAGTCTATGGGAGGCGCGCTCCTGCTTTCTCTGCGCTGAAGAATGAACATGTTTTGCTCAGTGGGAACGGGGCCTAAACAAGAGATTATTTATGGTAAAGAGACTCTGTGATTCTTCGTCCTGCACCGACACAGAATACACTACATCCTTAGGACATTTCCCCTTTCTGTGAGTGGCAGCTCCGATAGTCCGGGAGGGTCACTACACCACTCCGGCCCACCGTGATATCATCCTAAGGGACCCCGTAGCAGCCCGGCAGGTCACAATGTACAACCGGCCCTTTAATCTAAAAGCAGGTGTGCCACCATACCTGTGTGCCCAACCGGAAGTGGCATCACGCTTTACCATCTGACAAGTGACCGCCGCTCCTCCACACCGGGTGGTCACCACATCTGTAATTGTACAGGACTGTTCCACTAACACGTCCAAGGGGTGATACCTGTAGCATCGTTTAGGCATGCTCACCTGCGGGGGGCATCCTGCACCCTTAGATGTGAGTGGTGCACTGCAGTACCTCTCTCCACCTGCAGATTACAGACAATCTGCTTCATCCCTCCACATTGTTACAGGTGATCCCATCTCCGTTATCAGATACCGAGCTCTGAATCCGGCCGCTCTGCTATTCAGCTGGACGGTGGGAGCAGCAGGCCCCATCCATAGTGAAATGACACCTATACCCCTAATTTAAAGGGGTAGTGTCCTAAAAACATCTGTAAAGAGTGTTGTCCCCGCCCACTGCGGCTAAACACCCCTCCCCATCACATAATATGGATATAAACTTGCGGCAACTTTTTTAGCCTAGAAAATGGGTTCAGAATGGGAACAATGCTGACCCATCAGGCTGCACCCCGATATTTAGAGGGCGGCGATTACAGTGAACATACCAGTATGGTGTCTATGTACTTTATGTGTATATATATACGGTATCTATAGCTATATGGACTGTATATGCGGATATGTGGACACATTCATGCACATACACTATATACCTACTGAAGTTAACCCCTTCACTGATTTTGTGAATGTCTCCTATAGATCTTGTAGAACTGGTGTGACACCTCCTAAGACCCTCATCTCCCCCCTGTAAATATCAGCTAATAGAGAGGGCTTCTCAGCAGTACCAGGCTATATCTGGCCCCATGCTGATCACTGATCAGTGGCCTCTCTCCTTCTAGAACCCTCTGCCCAGTCTCTGCTCTTTATAGAAACACCTGCCTGCAGTTCCACCACACACCATTAGATGGCAGCAAAGTGATTGGAAATGTCCGGTAGGAATCCCAGGGCTCCAGGCTGCAGAGATGATTTACCCATCACAAGAGGAAGAGGAGAAGAGCACGAGACTTAAAGGGATAATTCCAGCTCCTAAAAATCACAGGTGTGAGAGAACGCTAAACAAGGGGCAAACAAGTGCGCTCCCTGTGTGCTGCCATCTAGTGTACAGCTGCATACAGCAGGATCAGCTGATCATCCACCAAGGAATACTGCATGTGATGTCACCATAGTTCAGCTAGGATGACGTCACAGCCTGAACGTGATGAACTCAGCATTCTCCATGATGACATCACAGCCTGAAGGTAATGAGCTCAGCATTCTCTATGATGTCACTGCCTGAAGGTGATGAGCTCAGCATTCTCCATGATGACATCACAGCCTGAAGGTGATGAGCTCAGCATTCTCCATGATGACGTCACAGCCTGGAGGTGATGAACTCAGCATTCTCCATGATGATGTCACTGCCTGAAGGTGATGAGCTCAGCATTCTCCATGATGATGTCACTGCCTGAAGGTGATGAGCTCAGCATTCTCCATGATGACATCACAGCCTGAAGGTGATGAGCTCAGCATTCTCCATGATGACATCACAGCCTGAAGGTGATGAGCTCAGCATTCTCTATGATGTCACTGCCTGAAGGTGATGAGCTCAGCATTCTCCATGATGACATCACAGCCTGAAGGTGATGAGCTCAGCATTCTCCATGATGACATCACAGCCTGAAGGTGATGAGCTCAGCATTCTCTATGATGTCACTGCCTGAAGGTGATGAGCTCAGCATTCTCTATGATGTCACTGCCTGAAGGTGATGAGCTCAGCATTCTCTATGACATCACAGCCTGAAGGTGATGAGCTCAGCATTCTCTATGATGTCACTGCCTGAAGGTGATGAGCTCAGCATTCTCCATGATGATGTCACTGCCTGAAGGTGATGAGCTCAGCATTCTCCATGATGACATCACAGCCTGAAGGTGATGAGCTCAGCATTCTCTATGATGTCACTGCCTGAAGGTGATGAGCTCAGCATTCTCCATGATGACATCACAGCCTGAAGGTGATGAGCTCAGCATTCTCCATGATGACATCACAGCCTGAAGGTGATGAGCTCAGCATTCTCTATGATGTCACTGCCTGAAGGTGATGAGCTCAGCATTCTCTATGATGTCACTGCCTGAAGGTGATGAGCTCAGCATTCTCCATGATGACATCACAGCCTGAAGGTGATGAGCTCAGCATTCTCTATGACATCACAGCCTGAAGGTGATGAGCTCAGCATTCTCTATGATGTCACTGCCTGAAGGTGATGAGCTCAGCATTCTCCATGATGATGTCACAGCCTGAAGGTGATGAGCTCAGCATTCTCCATGATGACATCACAGCCTGAAGGTGATGAGCTCAGCATTCTCTATGATGTCACTGCCTGAAGGTGATGAGCTCAGCATTCTCCATGATGACATCACAGCCTGAAGGTGATGAGCTCAGCATTCTCTATGATGTCACTGCCTGAAGGTGATGAGCTCAGCATTCCCCTCCGCAGGCAGTGGGATCTATTCCCTAACGTGTCGCCGCTGAGGATAAAACCAGCAAATCTTGACAATATAAAATGAGTCTGAGATGACAGAAATTATTGTAGTGCAAATACTGTGACAATGACGGACGAGCGGCGTCTGGGCTGCACCTGTAATGAGACATGTGCCGGCTGCGGCTCCTTCATTAGTGGCCGTGGATCCTCAGCAATAGGTAAATGAATGCGGCAATGGCGACACAATGTGACCGCTAAGTCCTGGAGAAAGCGCAAACATGGCGACACATTATCGATTCCCAACAGCAAAAAGAGAGAACTGCAACCAGTCTGTATGTGGGAGGAAACCTGAGAGTCGCCATACACGTGTCACCGTATAATGTGTCGCCATATAGTGTGTCACCATATAGTGTGTCACTGTATAATGTGTCGCCATATAGTGTGTCACCGTATAATGTGTCGCCATATAATGTGTCACCGTATAGTGTGTCACTGTATAATGTGTCGCCATATAGTGTCACCGTATAATGTGAGGCCATACATGTGTCACCGTATAATGTGTCACCATATAGTGTTTCACCGTATAGTGTGTCACCGTATAATGTGTCACCATATAGTGTTTCACCGTATAGTGTGTCACTGTATAATGTGTCACCAAATAGTGTCACCGTATAATGTGTGACCATATAATGTGTCACCATATAGTGTTTCACCGTATAGTGTGTCACTGTATAATGTGTCACCATATAGTGTCACTGTATAATGTGTCGCCATATAATATGTCACCGTATAGTGTGTCACTGTATAATGTGTCGCCATATAGTGTCACCATATAATGTGAGGCCATACATGTGTCACCATATAATGTGTCGCCATGTAGTGTCACCGTCTAATGTGTCGCCATGTAGTGTCACCGTATAATGTGTCACCATATAGTGTGTCACCGTATAGTGTCACCGTATAATGTGTTGCCATATAGTGTCACCAAATAATGTGAGGCCATACATGTGTCACCGTATAATGTGTCGCCATATAATGTGTCACCGTATAGTGTCACCATATAATGTGTTGCCATATAGTGTCACCATATAATGTGAGGCCATACATGTGTCACCATATAATGTGTCACCATATAGTGTGTCACCGTATGTGTCGCCATATTTTGTCACCGTATAATGTGTCGCCATATAATGTGTCACTGTATAGTGTGTCACTGTATAATGTGTCGACATATAGTGTATCACCAATGTGTTTCCATATAGTGTATTACCATATAACGTGTCACAGTATAATGTGTCGCCATATAGTGTGTCACCATATACTGTGTTTCCATATAATGTATCACTGTAAAACGTGTCGCCATACAGTGTGTCACCATATAATGTGTCGCCATACACGTGTCACCGTATAATGTGTCGCCATATAATGTGTCACCGTATAGTGTGTCACCGTATAATGTGTCGCCAAATAGTGTGTCACCGTATATTGTGTCGCCATACACGCGTCACCGTATAATGTGTTGCCATACAATGTGTCACCGTATAGTGTGTCACTGTATAATGTGTCGACATATAATGTGTCACCGTATAATGTGTTGCCATATAGTGTGTCACCAAACAATGTGTTTCTATACAGTGTATTACCGTAAAACGTGTCACAGTAAAATGTGTCGCCATGTAGAGTGTCAGCGAATAATGTGTCACCGTATAATGTGTCGCCATATAGTGTATCACCGTATGTGTCACCATATAGTGTGTGCCTGTATGTTTCACCATATAGTGTGTGCTTGTATGATGTGTCACCATATAGTCTGTCACTGTATGATGTGTCCCCATATAGTTTGTCACCGTATAATGTGCCGCCATATGTGATGTGATATACTGACGTTATATATTTTGTCGCTATATAGTGTGTCCTTGTATAATGTGTCACTATATAGTGTGTCACTGTGTAATGTGTCACCGTATAATGTGCCGCCATATGTGACGTCATATAGTGTCGTTATATAGTTTGTCGCTATATAGTGTGTCCTTGTATAATGTGTCACTATAGTGTGTCACTGTATAATGTGTCACTGTATGTGCCGCCATATGTGACGTATTATAGTGTCGTTATACGGTGTGTCACTATATAGTGTGTCACTGTGTAATGTGTCACCGTATAATGTGCCGCCATATGTGACATCATATAGTGTCGTTATATAGTTTATCGCTATATAGTGTGTCCTTGTATAATGTGTCACTATATAGTGTGTCACTGTGTAATGTGTCACCGTATAATGTGCCGCCATATGTGACGTCATATAGTGTCGTTATATAGTTTGTCGCTATATAGTGTGTCCTTGTATAATGTGTCACTATAGTGTGTCACTGTATAATGTGTCACTGTATGTGCCGCCATATGTGACGTATTATAGTGTCGTTATACGGTGTGTCACTATATAGTGTGTCACTGTGTAATGTGTCACCGTATAATGTGCCGCCATATGTGACATCATATAGTGTCGTTATATAGTTTATCGCTATATAGTGTGTCCTTGTATAATGTGTCACTATATAGTGTGTCACTGTGTAATGTGTCACCGTATAATGTGCCGCCATATGTGACGTCATATAGTGTCGTTATATAGTTTGTCGCTATATAGTGAGTCCTTGTATAATGTGTCACCGTATAATGTGCCGCCATATGTGACGTCATATAGTGTCGTTATATGGTGTGTCACTATATAGTGTGTGTATAGACAGTTGAAGGCTTTTGCTAACACAGGTCCTGCATGACATCTTTTCACCGTTGGACACGTGTCACCATACAATGTGTCACCATCTAATCTGATCTCTCAGTGCGCTGTTAGTCAATTTTGTAAACAGAATAAAATTAAAGGGATATTCCACCCAAGAGCTAAAAAAATGAAACGCCGTTCTTACTCATCAAGTCCTCCTGGATATTTTGAGCCATCTCCTGTCTTTCTAGCAGCTGCCGTTCCTGAGCTACAAGTTTTTCTAAAAACCAGTCTATATGCAAGATGGCGCCGGGCAGGAAACTACATCTCCCAGCATGCATTGTACCTCAGAGTGAAGTTTAACAGGATTTATTCAGGTATATACCGTCCCATCCTGTAATCCATCTGATTTCCACTGGGCTACATTTTCTCCCCTTGTGGCAAATCCAGCTCCTGTGCTGTGATCTCTGGCTACTGTTTTCACATAAATCTGGTTTTCGCTGTCACTGTTTCTACCTCACACACAGGCCCTTGCTTTCTTTTACCTCACACACAGGCCCTTGCTTTCTTATACCTCACAAACAGGACCTTGCTTCCTTCTCCCTCACACACAGGACATTGCTTCCTTCTACCTCACACACAGGACCTTGCTTCCTTTTACCTCACACACAGGACCTTGCTTTCTTGTACCTCACATACAGGACCTTGCTTCCTTTTACCTCACACACAAGCCCTTGCTCCCTTCTACCTCACACACAGGACCTTGCTTCCTTTTACCTCAAACACTGACTGGACTCCCTTCCTGATTCTTCATGCACCTCCTCTCCCAGCATGCACACCATACATGTTACTGTTAACTCCCTCACTGCTGGACTACTAGCAATGTTGTGTGCTGACACTACTAACATTCTCTAACTGCCAGGCAGAGGTAATTAATTGCCCCTTGACAGTGACAGACAAGCTCACCCTGGGCCACATATCCATACACATAGATAGATTAGCACCTATCCATTACGGTAGGGGACTGTGTCTGTTATGGGAAAACCTGTCATAGACGATGGAAGAAGAAAACGAGAATGATATCAGAAGTTCTCAGAATCTGGGATTGTGAAAGGTCAAGAGTTTCAAGCAGCTCCACAATTTTATGTTCTACTTAAAACCGACGTAAACACAAAGAGGCAGCGAGCGGAGGCCGAGACCCGGAGCCCGATCAATACACGACGCGCTGAAAAGTTACAAGGCGACATTATTATTTTTTTCTTTGGTTTAGAAGATGTAAAAACAAACAACAAAAATGAACAAGAAACATGAAATACAAACATGGAGCAAGCAGGGAATGGACAGGGAACAGGCAGGGAGCGGGCAGGGAATGGACAGGGAACAGGCAGGGAGCGGGCAGGGAGCAGGCAGGGAGCGGGCAGGGGCAGGGAGCAGGCAGGGAGCAAGCAGGGAATGGACAGGGAACAGGCAGGGAGCAAGCAGGGAATGGACAGGGAGCAGGCAGGGAACAGGCAGGGAGCAGGCAGGAAGCGGGCAGGGAGGAGGCAGGGAATGGACAGGGAACAGGCAGGGAGCGGGCAGGGGCAGGAAGCAGGCAGGGAGTGGGCAGGGAAGAGACAGGGGCAGGGAGCAGGCAGGGAATGGGCAGGGAAGAGACAGGGGCAGGAAGCAGGCAGGGAGTGGGCAGGGAAGAGACAGGGAGCAGTCACAAGACAGGCAGGGAGTGGACAGGAAGCGGGCAGGGAGGAGGCAGGGAATGGACAGGGAGCAGGCAGGGGCAGGGAGAAAGCAGGGAAGGGACAGGGAGCAGGCAGGGAAGGGACAGGGAGCAGGCAGGGAAGGGACAGGGAGCAGGCAGGGAAGGGACAGGGAGCGGGAAGGGACAGGGAGCAGGCAGGGAAGGGACAGGGAGTAGGCAGGGAAGGGACAGGGAGCGGGAAGGGACAGGGAGCGGGCAGGGAAGGGACAGGGAGCGGGCAGGGAAGGGACAGGGAGCGGGCAGGGAAGGGCCAGGGAGCGGGCAGGGAAGGGACAGGGAGCGGGCAGGGAAGGGACAGGGAGCAGGCAGGGAAGGGACAGGGAGCAGGCAGGGAAGGGACAGGGAGCAGGCAGGGAGTGGGCAGGGAAGGGGCAGGGAGTGGGCAGGGAGCGGGCAAGGGCAGGAAGCAGGCAGGGAGTGGGCAGGGAAGAGACAGGGAGCAGTCACAAGACAGGCAGGGAAGGGGCAGGGAGTGGACAGGAAGCGGGCAGGGAGGAGGCAGGGAATGGACAGGGAGCAGGCAGGGAAGGGACAGGGAGAAAGCAGGGAAGGGACAGGGAGCAGGCAGGGAAGGGACAGGGAGCAGGCAGGGAAGGGACAGGGAGCGGGCAGGGAAGGGACAGGGAGCGGGCAGGGAAGGGACAGGGAGCGGGCAGGGAAGGGACAGGGAGCGGGCAGGGAAGGGACAGGGAGCAGGCAGGGAAGGGACAGGGAGCAGGCAGGGAAGGGACAGGGAGCAGGCAGGGAAGGGACAGGGAGCGGGCAAAACACCAGCAGGCCCAACACCTGTTCCAGCAACCTGGGCCACAGTGGGGGGTGGGGTGGCACATCGCAGGGCTATGAGGTCCGGGGGGACACATCACAGGGCCCTGGTGTTCTGGAGGGCCATATTACAGGACTCTGGGGTCCTAGGGGATGTGTCACAGGGCTGTGGGGTCCAGGTCTCAATGGGTTACACAGCACAGGGGATTTACACACTATGGGGGAGATTTATCAAACATGCTGTAAAGTGAAAATGTCTCAGTTGCCCCCGGCAACCAATCAGATTCCACCTTTCATTCCTCACAGACTCTTTGGAAAATGTAAGGTAGAATCTAATTGGTTGCCGGGGGCGACTGAGCCAGTGTCACTTTACAGCATGTTTGATAAATCTCCCTCTATGAGTCAGGTAGTTTTAATGTTCTGGCTGGTGTATACCGTATACTCCCCTAACAATCCGGGGCAATCTATATGCTAATCTCCGGTGCTATTATAAGGCGTCTATTTTTAAATCTCCATACTGAGCAATATCTCTTCTGCTGAGTAACCAAGGTGCCATAGCTGCTATTTTTGCTGAGACGGCGCCTCGTGTGGTTGTGCAAGGTCATTAAAACATCTTCATGAGACAATTACTAAGGATCAGACATGTTTTCTTGAGTCTTTGCCTCTGACTATGGCTCCTGAGACTCGGTAATGAGAGGCGCCCCACCCCCGCCATATGTTCTTATAGGTCCAGTACACAACCTTCGTTAATAGCCTGAGAACAGATTGGCACACAGAGCGTTGTCCACTTTGGAGGTCCTGGCGTGTCTGAGTATTACCGGCCAGAAGAACTGTGTAATGACTCGTTTTACCTGTGGTGGCGCTGCAAGGAAATAAATGACGTGCTGGCAGGATCTTTATTGTACACGTTGCCCATGGCCGCCCCTTTCCCCCAACGTCACGTTGCTCTCAGCTCTGTTGCTCCAGGGCGTGTTAGCGGCCTACTGTTTTTTCTCTGCATAGTCTGAACAAACACCAGTGAAAAAGCCGGGCTCTGGCAGCTAGAAATCTCCCTCTACTCTCCCCTGAGATCAAATGTTGGGGGAATTGAAGGATTCTACTGCTCGATCATTTTGTTCTCGGGGAGATGAGCCACTGCTGGAAGAGTCTGAAAATACAGGCCGAGCCAATGAGATACCCATGAGGATTGATCATGGGGATGACAGGTGTCTTATGTGTATGGTCAGGGGACAAGTTACAGTACAGTTGGGTACAGGGTGGGTACAGGGTCATGTGCATGACTGTGTTACCCCCAGTGGTAATAATGCCGCTATAGAGGTTCATGAATCTATTACTGTGCCCCCAGATGCCTCCTGTCTCATACTTTCTTACTAATCCAATACAATATTAATTTCTCCATTAGATTATATATATATATATAGAGAGAAGTATTTGCAGAATTTCTCTAAACATAAGGGGATACCATGCGTCTTATAGTAGGAATACCCTTTGTTGCCTATACAATTTAGTCAGAGTGAAGTGAGAAGGAAGCCTTGGTCACTTGCTTCAACCAATGAGAGAGTCCATAGTGCAGCTCTTTTAACTTGGAAAGGGGTGGACCTAAACCAGTCTAAGCCAGGCTTTAAGCTAGTCAGTCCAGCCAGTCAGCTTTATAGTATTTCAATATTTAGTGTACAAAATAATACAGTATAGCCCAGGAAGGACAAGCAAAGAAGGGGAGCGTTCCAGAAGCAAGAGTTCAGCCTACATTGTGTTGCCTCTGAGCTGGACCTCAGGGAAAAGTTTCTGTGGAAAGGTCAAGCTACAAGCAGGAATGATGACCTCTGTGAACCTTAACCCGCGGGTAAACTACAGGGAAGAAACTCTGCCTCTGAGAGCCCCTGAACCTGAGAGCCCCTGAACCCAGAAATTTGAGTACTGTGCCCGAGAGAAGAACCAGCTAAGGGGAGAAGCCTGAACCCTGGACACGTGTCTCTCCCGGGTAAGCTCTACCTCTTCATAAGCTACAGCACATCTAAAAGCTGTTACCAGTCCCGGCTGATAGGGTCAACAGTTTTCTGCTCCAAAAGTTTCCTTTAGTCCAGAGTTGGATAATGCAGAACTAGGGTCCTCTGGCATACACTGATCTCTTATGAGGCTCATGGTTGGAGTACTGATCGGCTTCCACATCAGCTCTTGTATATGTCCCTCGGAGTATAACAGAGTATGAATATTTACAAGCTGTGAAGATCCTCGTAAGCAGAGATAAAGCTAATTGAATGGAAGCCGCTTTAAATACATCTGTAGCTCATTGGGTTACCAATACCATCCTGCCATGTGACATCACACAGGAACTACAACACCCAGCTATCCTGCTACATACCATCCGTTGGGTAGCACTATATGAATGTCCCTCTGGAGGACCCTGATGGAGGAGGGAAAGGTACAATCATTACATGTACTTCACCTGGTTCATTGGTGGAACGTTCCCCAGACGTTCCTGTAAATCATGTAATTATTTGGGGGGTCAGTGTCCATTCTGCAGCTATATCTGCTTGAGCGGCAGCTTCATTTGGTGATCGCCATGGCCCTGTGTTTGGGGTGGGGGAGGGGAAGGCCTAATGACCCTTTAGAGGTTGCGAGTTGGCCCCATAATCCCCCTGTATGAGGATTGTGTTTCTCATGCGGCAGGTAATCTCCTTCCTTCCTCATCCCGGGGGGCTGGCGGCGGCTTCTGCTCTCCATCATTTGTGAGTAAATATCTTCTTTATTTATTAATTGCTTTTTTTCTCCCTCGGAGCTAAACCTCCATCCAGCGATTGCTCGGGTAAATATCTCGTCTGGATGAGTGATATTTCTTCCTCCGCTTGTTCATGGTTTATAGGAATTGTAATTAGTTGTGAGGTTATCATCAGACCACTTGAATATGCATCATCCCGGCTCCACATATACATTGTAAATGGCGAGATGCTGATTTCTCAGCTAAAAAGCGGGTGAAGATAATGCGAAATTAACTTGTTCTAATTAATGTTACTCTGCGCCGGCTGATTAGAATGGAATTAATTCACTGGTAGATTTCTCCAGCCGTATGGTGGAGCCGCTCTCCAAAGCCCAAACCAAAACTAATGATATTTTCCGTGCGCCGTAAATTCTCAGGAATAACACTTTTCCTCATCCAACTTTTAAGCCACTTGAGGAGTCTTCAGGTCACTTCTAGATATTTCTTGATGCCTTATGGCCCTATCACACCAAACACTATTGTCTGCTGGCCATCACCCTGTGTAATAAGAGCGGTGGTGGCAGACTGCCGCTATCTTCTATGGGCCACCTCCTTATATCATCCGGGCAGCCTCTTCCCCTGCGGCCGCCCGCTCCTCCCTGCTCGCCCTTAGTCAACTCAGGACAGCGCCACCTAATGTGAGAAAGGGAATTACAATAATTCAATTAATAAGTAGGTCAGATGGATATCGAATGATGTTCTTCACATTTAAAATATTCAACAGAAACTTTTGAGGTCTTAGTTGTTGTCAATGAGCCAAACCTTCTGCTAGAAGACCGGGCATACTCTGTACAAACCAGGTGATGGTGAGAGGGCTGACTAATCCTATCAAAGCTCCTGGCAAGATGTCATAGTGAAAAGTTGTTCAAGGTGTCATGAAAGACTAAGCATGATGTTATGGTGAGATCCCGTCCATGATGTTATGGTGAGATCCCGTCCATGATGTTATGATGAGATCCCGTCCATGATGTTATGGTGAGATCCCGTCCATGATGTTATGGTGAGATCCCGTCCATGACGTTATGGTGAGATCCCGTCCATGACGTTATGGTGAGATCCCGTCCATGATGTTATGGTGAGATCCTTTCCATGATGTTATGGTGAGATCCCGTCCATGATGTTATGGTGAGATCCTTTCCATGATGTTATGGTGAGATCCTGTTCATGATGTTATGGTGAGATCCTTTACATGATGTTATGGTGAGATCCCGTCCATGATGTTATGATGAGATCCCGTCCATGATGTTATGGTGAGATCCTTTACATGATGTTATGGTGAGATCCCGTCCATGATGTTATGATGAGATCCTGTCCATGATGTTATGGTGAGATCTTGTCATGTGTAATTTGGCCCAAAATGTCATTTAAAAAAGTCTGATCAAACTCCAGTCTTTATAATGGGATCCTGGCCAAAATTTTACTTCAAAAGCCTGATAAAAACTTTCAGTGCCAACATGTGTTGTGTAGATCCTGGTCCAGATGGTGAGAGGTTGTCCAATGTGTTATAGGCAAAGTCTGGGCAGACTCTCCAGGTCAAAATGTTATAAGGGGAATCTAAGGAGGCCTTAGGAAGAGACGTCATATTGAAAGCTTGGGCCAAGATATCAGGACCAGGCAACTTAAAGGAGAAGCCCGGTAAATTTGTTTTATGAAAGTATTGTATTGCCCCCCAAAAGTTATACAAATCCCCAATATACACTTATTATGGGAAATGCAGATAAAGTGCTTTTTTTCCCTTACACTTACTACTGCATCAAGGCTTCACTTCCTGTATAACATGGTGATGTCACTTCCTGGATAACATGGTGATGTCACTACCTGGATAACATGGTGATGTCACTTCCTGGATAACATGGTGATGTCACTTCCTGGATAACATGGTGATGTCCACTTCCTGGATAACATGGTGATGTCACTTCCTGGATAACATGGTGATGTCACTTCCTGGATAACATGGTGATGTCACTTCCTGGATAACATGGTAATGTCACTTCCTGGATAACATGGTGATGTCATAATCCTCTCCAGCAGCCACAGCCCGCATATTTCTGGGAGTCGGGTCATGACATCACCATTTTATCCAGGAATTGACATCACCATTTTATCCAGGAAGTGAAGAGCAGGGGTGGCACTGATTAAATCAACTGATTTCCTGAAATCAACTGGTCCCAGCAAGTAGGGATGGTCTGAACCTGCTGAGGTTCAGGTTCGTATGAACCCGAACGCTCGGCATCAGATTCCTGCTGTCTGCCCGCTCCATGGAGCGGGTGGATACAGCAAGAGCACCGCCTGGAAAACTGGGATACAGCCTATGGCTATGGCTGTATCCCAGTTTTCCAGGCGGTCCTCCCGCTGTATCCGCCCTCTCCACGGAGCGGGCAGACAACGGGAATCATTACCGAGGGTTCGGGTTCGTACGAACCCGAACCGAACTCGGTTCGGACCATCCCTACCAGCAAACGCCAGAGATTTTAAATTTTTTAATCTCCAGTCTTCCAGTACTTATCAACTGCTGTATGTCCTGCTGGAATGTACTCTGGAATTGAGGGTGCTTTATAAATAAACAATAAAAATAATAAATAGATAATTTGCAATTTATATCAGAAGACGACCGCGACTAAAGTCCCCACCATGTGTCACAGTCAGAAGGCCGCTCTTCATCAGTGTCAGTACTGGGGGATGGAGGAAGCAAAAAGACAAGTTTCACCCTTTGATCCCATTTCACAAACTCTCCAGATATTAAATATACAAAGAGTTTAAAGCTGCCAAACGTGGAGATGAAGGCAAAATCTGCAGAGAAGAGAAAGGTCTTGCTTGATAAGAACGCCAAGGATCTTCAGAGCTGTGACCGAGGCTGATGGATGTGTTGTCAGAGCTGCGAGCACAGAGGTAAGTGAGCTGTGTGATAGAATCTGCAGGAAGATCAGACTAAATGGACTGAGGAACATTGATACATTGTTACCTGCACCCGAGGATATTGGATTAAAACGGCATTGGATTCCTTTAAATTCTTTATTACGTGGAGTGTGAGGGCTCCACGGGGACCGTCCATCCCCACCTAAGTGCCGGCGTAGTTTTATCGACCACTAATGGCAATTCACGGAAACTTCTGTTAACAACCTTTAATGAGGACAACACTTCAGAGAGCCGATCCCGGAGATGAGAGTTACTTAAAAACCCATGAGAAATCCGGATAAGAGTCCAGGACGCTGATTTAAATGATTTAAAGGTCACATACAAGCAGAGAAACACGCAGGGAGCACAGCGTCCATAGACATCCAGATCCAATAGTCTGTCCTGAGGCGAAGAAATGAAAGAGCCACAATTCTAAACATATGAAAATTTCTAGACTAGTAAAATCCTAATATCAACATAAAGACATCCCGATACCACATCATCTATTAGGTAAAAAAAAAGTGACTTGTGAAAACATTGATTAAATACCCTTACCTTCACTGAAACATAATACTGCCCCTATATACAGGGATACAACTACTATAATACTGCCCCTATATACAGGAATATAACTACTATAATACTGCTCCTATATACAGGAATATAACTACTATAATACTGCTCCTATATACAGGGATATAACTACTATAATACTGCTCCTATATACAGGGATATAACTACTATAATACTGCTCCTATATACAGGGATATAACTACTATAATACTGCTCCTATATACAGGAATATAACTACTATAATACTGCTCCCTATATATAGGAATATAACTACTATAATACTGCTCCTATATACAGGGATATAACTACTATAATACTGCTCCTATATACAGGAATATAACTACTATAATACTGCTCCCTATATACAGGAATATAACTACTATAATACTGCTCCTATATACAGGGATATACTACTATAATACTGCCCCTATATACAGGAATATAACTACTATAATACTGCTCCTATATACAGGAATATAACTACTATAATACTGCTCCCTATATACAGGGATATAACTACTATAATACTGCTCCTATATACAGGAATATAACTACTATAATACTGCTCCTATATACAGGGATATACTACTATAATACTGCCCCCTATATACAGGAATATACTACTATAATACTACTCCCTATATACAGGAATATACTACTATAATACTGCACCTATATACAGGGATATAAGTACTATAATACTGCTCCTATATACAGGAATATACTACTATAATACTGCTCCTATATACAGGAATATAAATACTATAATACTGCCCCCTATATACAGGAATATAACTACTATAATACTGCTCCTATATACAAGAATATAACTACTATAATACTGCTCCTATATACAGGAATATAACTACTATAATACTGCTCCTATATACAGGGATATAACTACTATAATACTGCACCTATATACAGGGATATAAGTACTGCGGTATAACACTGCCCACTATATTACTTACATGCTGTGTTACACTATTCTCTATACTGTTAACCCCCCAGATAGTACACTCTATGGTTATACAGAGTATGAGCTCAGGTAGATATGGCGGTATGTAGGGTTCGGTAAGTCTCTAGTTGACACTTTTCAGTCTGAGTTTTCTTCTCCCAGTGACTTTGGAGGAGACAGATAAATGGTTGTCGCTGTGTATTTTGGCAGACAGACAGACAGCAGGAGTGAGATGTCGCTTCTTCTCGATGCTTCATACAAATAGCTGAACCCAACCAACACGACGCATCCTATACCGAGCTTATAGACGTGTGGATGTGAGGCGGCTGCGGCAGGCACTCCAGCTCCTCAGTCTCTGTAATGTGAACAGTCACCTTCTGCTTTTCCCACTGAGACACAAATAGACAATGAGGGTACAACTCCCGGAGGAAAATGTCATGGAGGGGCAAAACTGAAGATTTAGGTGTAGGCTGCCATAACGTCTGTATGATAAAACATAGAGGATGGAATTTATTACATTATATTTTATATTATATATTAGATTATGATTTCCTGATGCCCCAATAGGAATTACATGGCGCCCTCCCCATCCATTCCTCTCAGGTGCACAGCACAGCTTTTTTTATGCTTTCCCCTAGCACAGCACAACCTCTTTCAGGCGTCCCCTAGCACAGCAGAGCACAGCTTCTCTCAGGCTTCCCCTAGCACAGCAGAGCACAGCTTCTCTCAGGCTTCCCCTAGCACAGCACAACCTCTTTCAGGCGTCCCCTAGCACAGCAGAGCACAGCTTCTCTCAGGCTTCCCCTAGCACAGCAGAGCACAGCTTCTCTCAGGCTTCCCCTAGCACAGCAGAGCACAGATTCTCTCAGGCTTCCCCTAGCACAGCAGAGCACAGCTTCTCTCAGGCTTCCCCTAGCACAGCAGAGCACAGATTCTCTCAGGCTTCCCCTAGCACAGCACAACCTCTTTCAGGCGTCCCCTAGCACAGCAGAGCACAGCTTCTCTCAGGCTTCCCCTAGCACAGCACAGCTTCTCTCAGGCTTCCCCTAGCACAGCACAGCACAACCTCTTTCAGGCGTCCCCTAGCACAGCAGAGCACAGCTTCTCTTAGGCTTCCCCTAACATAGTACAGCTTCTCTCAGGCTTCCCCTAGCACATTGCAGCTTCTCTTAGGCTTCCCCTAACATAGTACAGCTTCTCTCAGGCTTCCCCTAGCACATTGCAGCTTCTCTTAGGCTTCCCCTAACATAGTACAGCTTCTCTCAGGCTTCCCCTAGAACAGCAGAGCCCAGCTTCTCTCAGGCTACCCCTAGCACAGCTTCTCTCAGGCTTCCCCTAGCACAGCAGAGCACAGCTTCTCTTAGGCTTCCCCTAACATAGTACAGCTTCTCTCAGGCTTCCCCTAGCACAGCAGAGTCCAGCTTCTCTCAGGCTTCCCCTAGCACAGCAGAGTCCAGCTTCTCTTAGGCTTCCCCTAGCACAGCAGAGTCCAGCTTCTCTTAGGATTTCCCTTGCACAGCACTGTCTCTCTCAGACTTCCCCTAGCACCACAGAACTTCTCTCAGGCTTCAACTAGCACGGCAGATCTTCTCAAAGAATTTCCATAGCACAGCACAGCTTATCAAAGCTTTTCTCATGCTTCCCCTAGCACAGCTCAGCTTCTCTAAGGCTTCCCCTAGCACAGCTCAGCTTCTCTCAGGCTTCCCCTAGCAAAAACAGTGCAGCTTCTCTTAGGCTTTCCCTAGCACAGCACTGCTCCAGGGCTTCCCCTCGCAAAGCACAGCTTCTCTTAGACTTTCAATAGGACAGCATAGCTTCTCTCAGGATTCTCCTAGCACAGCATAGCTTCTCTCAGGATTCCCCTAGCACAGCACAGTTTCTCACAGGCTTTCACTAGCACTGCCCAGCTTTTTTCAGGCTTTCCCTAGCACCACACAGTTTCTTACAGGCTTCCCCTACCACAGCACAGCTGCTCTCAGGCTTCCCTAGCACGGCATGGCTTTTCACATAATTTCCCTAGAACAGCACAGCTTCTCTCAGGCTTCCCCTAGCACCGCACATCTTCTCACAGGGTTTCCCCAGCACAGCTTCTCTCAGGCTTCCCCTAGCACTGCAAATCTTCTCACAGGGTTTCCCTAGCACAGAACAGCTTCTCTCAAGCTTCCCCTAGCACAGAACAGCTTCTCTCAGGCTTCCCCTAGCACCACACATCTTCTCACAGGGTTTCCCTAGCACAGCACAGCTTCTCTCAGGCTTCCCCTTGAACATTGCAGCTTCTCTTAGGCTTCCCCAGCACAGCTTCTCTCAGGCTTCCCCAGCACAGCTTCTCTCAGGCTTCCCCTAGCACAGCACAGCTTCTCTTAGTCTTCCCCTAGCACAGCACAGCTTCTCTCAGGCTTCACCAAGCTTAGCACGGCTTCTTATTGACGTTCCCTAGAACAGCACAGCTTCTCTCAGCCTTCCCCTAGCACAGTACAGCTTTTTTTAGACTTTCCTTAGCACAGCACAGCTTCTCTTAGTCTTTCCCTAGCACAGCACAGCTTCTCTTAGTCTTCCTCTAGCACAGCACAGCTTCTCTTAGTCTTCCCCTAGCACAGCACAGCTTCTCTTAGTCTTCCCCTAGCACAGCACAGCTTCTCTTAGTCTTCCTCTAGCACAGCACAGCTTCTCTTAGTCTTCTCCTAGCACAGCACAGCTTCTCTTAGTCTTCCCCTAGCACAGCACAGCTTCTCTTAGTCTTCCTCTAGCACAGCACAGCTTCTCTTAGTCTTCCCCTAGCACAGCACAGCTTCTCTTAGTCTTCCTCTAGCACAGCACAGCTTCTCTTAGTCTTCCCCTAGCACAGCACAGCTTCTCTTAGTCTTCCTCTAGCACAGCACAGCTTCTCTTAGTCTTCCCCTAGCACAGCACAGCTTCTCTTAGTCTTCCTCTAGCACAGCACAGCTTCTCTTAGTCTTCCCCTAGCACAGCACAGCTTCTCTTAGTCTTCCTCTAGCACAGCACAGCTTCTCTTAGTCTTCCCCTAGCACAGCACAGCTTCTCTTAGTCTTCCTCTAGCACAGCACAGCTTCTCTTAGTCTTCCCCTAGCACAGCACAGCTTCTCTTAGTCTTCCCCTAGCACAGCACAGCTTCTCTTAGTCTTCCCCTAGCACAGCACAGCTTCTCTTAGTCTTCCCCTAGCACAGCACAGCTTCTCTTAGTCTTCCCCTAGCACAGCACAGCTTCTCTTAGTCTTCCCCTAGCACAGCACAGCTTCTCTTAGTCTTCCTCTAGCACAGCACAGCTTCTCTCAGGCTTCACCTAGGTTAGCACGGCTTCTCACTGACTTTCCTTAGCACAGCACAGCTTCTCTTAGTCTTCCCCTAGCACAGCACAGCTTCTCTTAGTCTTCCTCTAGCACAGCACAGCTTCTCTTAGTCTTCCCCTAGCACAGCACAGCTTCTCTTAGTCTTCCCCTAGCACAGCACAGCTTCTCTTAGTCTTCCTCTAGCACAGCACAGCTTCTCTTAGTCTTCCCCTAGCACAGCACAGCTTCTCTTAGTCTTCCTCTAGCACAGCACAGCTTCTCTTAGTCTTCCTCTAGCACAGCACAGCTTCTCTTAGTCTTCCCCTAGCACAGCACAGCTT
This sequence comes from Dendropsophus ebraccatus, assembly GCA_027789725.1. Taxonomy (NCBI): domain Eukaryota; kingdom Metazoa; phylum Chordata; class Amphibia; order Anura; family Hylidae; genus Dendropsophus; species Dendropsophus ebraccatus. The sequence continues at coordinate 59,962,281 of JAQFWZ010000004.1, read as the reverse complement.
CTCTTAGTCTTCCTCTAGCACAGCACAGCTTCTCTTAGTCTTCCCCTAGCACAGCACAGCTTCTCTTAGTCTTCCTCTAGCACAGCACAGCTTCTCTTAGTCTTCCCCTAGCACAGCACAGCTTCTCTTAGTCTTCCCCTAGCACAGCACAGCTTCTCTTAGTCTTCCCCTAGCACAGCACAGCTTCTCTTAGTCTTCCCCTAGCACAGCACAGCTTCTCTTAGTCTTCCCCTAGCACAGCACAGCTTCTCTTAGTCTTCCCCTAGCACAGCACAGCTTCTCTTAGTCTTCCTCTAGCACAGCACAGCTTCTCTCAGGCTTCACCTAGCTTAGCACGGCTTCTCACTGACTTTCCTTAGCACAGCAGCTTCTCTCAGGCTTCCTGAGCAGTTACATGGGCAAAGGGGCAGGGTCTATAGCAGCACAGAGTATTTCAGGAGAATAGTGTACTCTCCATGTGAGAATTCACAGAATGAGAAGAGAAGGTGCAGGGCCTACAGCAGCAGCACAGAGTATTTCAGGAGTAGAGCACACCAGTCTTGTGACCTGTGACTCCTCTCATAATGTTTAATGGGGGCTTCTTTGTACATAAAGCTTTACTAGCAGCAGCACAGAGTATTTCAGGAGCGGAGGACGCTAGTTCTGTGACTGTTGATTCCCCTTTATAATGTTTATTGGGGTCTTTTCTGTATATAAAGCTTTACTAGCAGCAGCAGAAGCAATCCTCATTATCATCCCTTGTTTCATCTCATCATGACGGGGTTAACTGCAGCTCATCTATTATGGATAAACCCGGAACCTTCCATTAAATATTGATTAGTGGCGCGGTCCCCTGTGTGGGTGCTGGATCTCTCCAGAGGGGGCGGCCATTGTGCTCACTCATTTATGGAATAATAGGATCAGGCTCAATTATTAAAATCCTCCATGCGTGACCCCCCCCCTCTCCGTTATATTATACACTGCTGTATATTATATGTGACACCCCCCCCCCGCTATATTATACACTGCTGTATATTATATGTGACCCCCCTCCGTTATATTATACACTGCTGTATATTATATGTGACCCCCCTCCGTTATATTATACACTGCTGTATATTATATGTGACCCCCCCCCGTAATATTATGCAATGCTGTATATTATATGTGACCCCCCCGTAATATTATGCAATGCTGTATACTATATCTGACCCCCCCACACACTATATTATACACTGCTGTATATTATATCTGCCCCCCCCCCATCATATTATGCAATGCTGTATATTATATGTGACGCCCCCCCGCTATATTATACACTGCTGTATATTATATGTGACCCCCCCCGCCCGTTATATTATACACTGCTGTATATTATATGTGACCCCCCCCCCGCTATATTATACACTGCTGTATATTATATGTGACCCCCCCCCCCGTTATATTATACACTGCTGTATATTATATGTGACCCCCCCCCGTTATATTATACACTGCTGTATATTATATGTGACCCCCCACTATATTAAAAACTGCTGTATATTATATGTGACCCCCCCCGTAATATTATGCAATGCTGTATACTATATCTGACCCCCCCCACACACTATATTATACACTGCTGTATATTATATGTGACCCCCCCCATCATATTATGCAATGCTGTATATTATATGTGACCCCCCTAATATATAGCAGTAGTTTACTATTAATAAGGACATAGACTTTGGCTCTTTCTGCCCTAATAGCACCAGCTCAATGCCAGGCATTAAAGTGAATGTACCATCAGGCCTGGGCTGAAGCACTGGAGGCGGGCCGACCCACCCCAGTGTGAGGAACCCCCCCCCCCCCCCCCCCCCGCCCGCCCCTCTATGATACAGCTCCATTGATTCTTATGGAGCTGCCTCATAGAGGGGTGAGGTTTTTTCTCCCACTTGTGGGTGGGTCGGCCCGCCTCCAGTGCTTCAGCCCGGGTCTGATGGTACATTCACTTTAAGCATCAGACTGTACCCGGCTCTGGGGTCTTTTCCGGGCTCTCTACCCGGCTCTGGGGTCTTTCTACGCTCTGTACCTGGCTCTGGGGTCTTTCTACGCTCTGTACCCGGCTCTGGGGTCTTTCTACGCTCTGTACCCGGCTCTGGGGTATTTCTCGGGCTCTGTTCCTGGCACTTTACCTATCTTTCTTTGCTTTGTACCTGGCACTTTACCTATCTTTCTTTGCTCTGTACCTGGCTCTTTCCAGGGTAATAATGAGGATAATCTCAGCCATTATAACTTAGTAATTTAGCTACTGCATTAAAGCACCAGACATTCTTTATCGATTAATTTACAAAAAAGTCTGCTGGTCAAAGCGATGCATAAGGTCAGAGGTCACAGTATTGCACTTCTTCTGCTTTTGTGGCATTAGGGTACTATTACACGCAACGATAATCGGCCGAATCAGCCCTATCCGACCGATTATCATTCTGTGTAATAAACACAACGATCATCCGATGATTAGCAATGCCCCCTTATCGCCACCCCGATTCACCCCCACTGGCACACTCCAATCAGCAATGCCCCTTACACCCACCCCGATTCACCCCCATTAGTATTCCCCAATCAGTGATGCCCCCTTACCCCCACACCGATTCACCCCCATTAGTATTCCCCAATCAGTGATGCCCCCTTACCCCCACACCGATTCACCACCATTAGTACTCCCCAATCATTGATGCCCCCTTACCCCCACACTGATTCACCCCCATTAGTACTCCCCAATCAGTGATGCCCCTTACCCCCACACCGATTCACCCCCATTAGTACTCCCCAATCAGTGATGCCCCCTTACCCCCACACCGATTCACCACCATTAGTACTCCCCAATCAGTGATGCCCCCTTACCCCCACACCGATTCACCCCCATTAGTACTCCCCAATCAGTGATGCCCCCTTACCCCCACACCGATTCACCCCCATTAGTACTCCCCAATCAGTGATGCCCCCTTACCCCCACACCGATTCACCACCATTAGTACTCCCCAATCAGTGATGCCCCCTTACACCCACTCCGATCCCTCCTCTCCATGTTATCACTATTTATGGATGGAATCTATAGACTGTACGTTTCAGTTGACAAAGAAAAGTTATTGGAATTTGTGTTGGCGAGATCACAATGGTTCCTGAGTCACAGCCCACGCGTATGTAGCCTCAGGTTAAATAAATGACAAAGAAAAATACAATACTGCACATATGGGTGTCGCAGCCTCAAGCTAAAACACATGCAGCAACCCCCCCCCCCCCCCCCCCCCAATGCATATCTATTATAATAATCCTGCAGACAACATCATTATATGGGAAGAAAATGTTATCACCATATATATGTATGTGTGTGTATTACTGTCCTACTGCCACTGACCTACACACCAGAGCCTTAAATTACTAACCTATTGACTGAATAATACCATCACACTGTTACTGAATACCACCACACTGTAACTGTATAATACCACCACCCTGTTACTGAATAATACAACCGCCCTGTTACTGAATAATACCACCACACTGTTACTGAATAATACCACCATACTGTTATTGAATAATACCACCATACTGTTACTGAACACCACCACACTGTTACTGTATAATACCACCACACTGTTACTGTATAATACAACCGCTATACTGTTACTGAATAATACCACCACCCTGTTACTGAATAATACCCCTGCCCTGTTACTGAATAATACCACCGCCCTGTTACTGAAAAAGACCACCGCCCTGTTACTAAATAATACCCCTGCCCTGTTACTGAATAATACCACCACCCTGTTACTGAAAAATACCACCGCCCTGTTACTGAATAATACCACCACCCTGTTACTGAATAATACCACTATACTGTTACTGAATAATACCACCGCCCTGTTACTGAATAATACTACCACCCTGTTACTGAATAATACCACCACCCTGTTACTGAATAATACCACCACTCTGTTACTGAATAATACCACCACCCTGTTACTGAATAATACCACCGCCCTGTTACTGAATAATACAACCGCCCTGTTACTGAATAATACCACCACACTGTTACTGAATAATACCACCAAACTGTTATTGAATAATACCACCATACTGTTACTGAACACCACCACACTGTTACTGTATAATACCACCACACTGTTACTGTATAATACCACCACTATACTGTTACTGAATAATACCACCACCCTGTTACTGAATAATACCACCATATTGTTACTGAATAATACCACCACCCTGTTACTGAATAATACAACCGCCCTGTTACTGAATTATACCACCATACTGTTACTGAATAATACCACCACCCTGTTACTGAACTTCACTATACTGTTACTGAATAATACCACCGCCCTGTTACTGAATAATACCACCATACTGTTACTGAATAATACCACCACCCTGTTACTGAATAATACCACCCCCTGTTACTGAATAATACCACCGCCCTGTTACTGAATAATACCACCACCCTGTTACTGAATAATACCACCCCCCTGTTACTGAATAATACCACCACCCTGTTACTGAATAATACCACCACCCTGTTACTGAATAATACCATCACACTGTTACTGAACACCACTATACTGTTACTGAATAATACCACCACACTGTTACTGAATAATACCACCGCCCTGTTACTGAATAAAACCACCACCCTGTTACTGAATAATACCATCACACTGTTACTGAATAATACCACCGCCCTGTTACTAAATAATACCACCGCCCTGTTACTGAATAATACCACCACACTGTTACTGAATAATAACACCGCCTTGTTACTGAATAATACCACCATACTGTTACTGAATAATACCACCACCCTGTTACTGAATAATACCACCGTCCTGTTACTGAATAATACCACCACCCTGTAACTGAATAATACCACCACCCTGTTACTGAATTATACCACCATACTGTTACTGAATAATACCAACACCCTGTTACTGAACACCACTATACTGTTACTGAATAATACCACCGCCCTGTTACTGAATAAAACCACCGCCCTGTTACTGAATAATACCATCACACTGTTACTGAATAATACCACCGCCCTGTTACTAAATAATACCACCGCCCTGTTACTGAATAATACCACCATACTGTTACTGAATAATACCACCACCCTGTTACTGAATAATACCACCACCCTGTTACTGAATAATACCACCATACTGTTACTGAATAATACCACGACCCTGTTACTGAATAATACCACCACCCTGTTACTGAATAATACCACCGTCCTGTTACTGAATAATATCACCATATTGTTACTAAATAATACCACCACCCTGTTACTGAATAATACCACCCTGTTACTGAATAATACCACCTTGTTACTGAATAATACCACCGTCCTGTTACTGAATAATACCACCACCCTGTTACTGAATAATACGACCACCCTGTTACTGAATAATACCACCGCCCTGTTACTGAATAATACCACCACACTGTTACTGAATAATACCACCACACTGTTACTGAATAATACCACCACCCTGATACTGAATAATACCACCATACTGTTACTGAATAATACCACCACCCTGTTACTGAATAATACCACCACACTGTTACTGAATAATACCACTGCCCTGTTACTGAATAATACCACCACCCTGTTACTGAATAATACCACCGCCCTGTTACTGAATAATACCACCACCCTGTTACTGAATAATACCACCATACTGCTACTGAATAATACCATCACACGGTTACTGTATAATACCACCACACTGTTACTGAATAATACCACCACCCTGTTACTGAACACCACCATAGTGTTACTGAATAACACCACCATACTGTTACTGAATGATACCACCACCCTGTTACTTAATAATACCACCACCCTGTTACTGAACACCACCATAGTGTTACTGAATAACACCACCATACTGTTACTGAATAATACCACCATACTGTTACTGAATAATACCACCGCCCTGTTACTGAATAATACCACCACCCTGTTACTGAATAATACCACCATACTGTTACTGACTAATACCACCATACTGTTACTGAAAAATACCACCACCCTGTTACTGAATAATACCACCGCCCTGTTACTGAATAATACCACCACCCTGTTACTGAATAATACCACCACCCTGTTACTGAATAATACCACCACCCTGTTACTGAAAAATACCACCACCCTGTTACTGAATAATACCACCACCCTGTTACTGAATAATACCACCATACTGTTACTGAATAATACCACCGCCCTGTTACTGAATAATACCACCACCCTGTTACTGAATGATACCACCATAATGTTACTGAATAATACCACCATATTGTTACTGAATAATACCACCACCCTGTTACTGAATAACACCACCATACTGTTACTGAATAATACCACCGCCCTGTTACTGAAAAATACCACCACGCTGTTACTGAATAATACCACCATAATGTTACTGAATGATACCACAACCCTGTTACTGAATAATACCCCTGCCCTGTTACTGAATAATACCACCACCCTGTTACTGAAAAATACCACCGCCCTGTTACTGAATAATACCCCTGCCCTGTTACTGAATAATACCACCACCCTGTTACTGAATAATACCACTATACTGTTACTGAATAATACCACCGCCCTGTTACTGAATAATACCACTGCCCTATTACTGAATAATACCACCACCCTGTTACTGAATAATACCACCACCCTGTTACTGAATAACACCACCACACTGTTACTGAATAATACCACCACCCTGTTACTGAATAATACCACCGCTCTGTTACTGAATAATACCACCACCCTGTTACTGAATAATACCACCACCCTGTTACTGAATAACACCACCACACTGTTACTGAATAATACCACCACCCTGTTACTGAATAATACCACCGCCCTGTTACTGAATAATACCCCTGCCCTGTTACTGAATAATACCACCACACTGTTACTGAATAATACCACCATACTGTTACTGAACACCACCACACTGTTACTGTATAATACCACCGCTATACTGTTACTGAATAATACCACCACCCTGTTACTGAATAATACCACCCCCCTGTTACTGAATAATACCACCGCCCTGTTACTGAATAATACCTCCATACTGTTACTGAATAATACCACCGCCCTGTTACTGAATAATACCACCACCCTGTTACTGAATAATACCCCTGCCCTGTTACTGAATAATACCACCGCCCTGTTACTGAATAATACCACCCCCCTGTTACTGAATAATACCACCGCCCTGTTACTGAATAATACCACCACACTGTTACTGAATAATACCACCACCCTGTTACTGAATAATACCACCACCCTGTTACTGAATAATACCACCATACTGCTACTGAATAATACCCCTGCCCTGTTACTGAATAATACCACCGCCCTGTTACTGAATAATACCACCCCCCTGTTACTGAATAATACCACCGCCCTGTTACTGAATAATACCTCCATACTGTTACTGAATAATACCACCACCCTGTTACTGAATAATACCATCATACTGTTACTGAATAATACTACCACCCTGTTACTGAATAATACCACCGCCCTGTTACTGAATAATACCACCGCCCTGTTACTGAATAAAACCACCATACTGTTACTGAATAATACCACCACACTGTTACTGAATAATACCACCACCCTGTTACTGAATAATACTATCACCCTGTTACTGAATAATACCATCACACTGTTACTGAATAATACCACCGCCCTGTTACTGAATAATACCACCCCCCTGTTACTGAATAATACCACCGCCCTGTTACTGAATAATACCTCCATACTGTTACTGAAAAATACCACCGCCCTGTTACTGAATAATACCACCGCCCTGTTACTGAATAATACTACCACCCGGTTACTGAAAAATACCACCACCCTGTTACTGAATAATACCATCATACTGTTACTGAATAATACTACCACCCTGTTACTGAATAATACTACCACCCTGTTACTGAATAATACCACCGCCCTGTTACTGAATAATACCACCGCCCTGTTACTGAATAATACCACCGCCCTGTTACTGAATAATACCACCGCCCTGTTACTGAATAATACCACCACCCTGTTACTGAATAATACCACCACCCTGTTACTGAATAATACTACCACCCTGTTACTGAAAAATACCACCACCCTGTTACTGAATAATACCACCGCCCTGTTACTGAATAATACCACCACACTGTTACTGAATAATACCACCGCCCTGTTACTGAATAATACCACCACACTGTTACTGAATAATACCACCGCCCTGTTACTGAATAATACAACCGCCCTGTTACTGAATAATACCACCACCCTGTTACTGAATAATACCACCGCCCTGTTACTGAATAATACCACCGCCCTGTTACTGAATAATACCACCGCCCTGTTACTGAATAATACCACCGCCCTGTTACTGAATAATACCACCGCCCTGTTACTGAATAATACCACCGCCCTGTTACTGAATAATACTATCACCCTGTTACTGAATAATACCACCGCCCTGTTACTGAATAATACCACCGCCCTGTTACTGAATAATACCACCACCCTGTTACTGAATAATACCACCACCCGGTTACTGAATAATACCACCATACTGTTACTGAATAATACCACCATACTGTTACTGAATAATACCACCAGTAGGCAGGTAGACCCCTATTAGGCAGGTACAGTAGTCCCTAAGAATACTAATGATATTAAAGGGGTAGTTCATCGCAAAAAAAAAAAAAAATTCTTTCTAATCATCTGGTGCCAGAAAGTGTGAGAGATTTGCAATTCACTTCTTTTAAAAAATCAAATCTTCCAGTACTTATGAGCTGCTGTATGTCCTGCAGGAAGTGGCCGATCATCAGCTGATCGTTTCTTTAGGCTTAGACTTAAAACTATTGAGCATTGGCCGTGCATTGCTACATACAATAGTGATGCACGGCCGGCGGCTAACAATGGATTAAGCTGTTATACATCACCCCTCCAGGCTCCCGGTCTTCTCCTGCCGTCTGCTCGCTTCCCAGCACAGCGCGCTGCAGCTCCTCTGACCTGACAGGCCGCTCAGCCAATCACTGTCAATGACCGCTAACGATGTCTGTGCAGCCCTTGCTAAACGATAATCGAGCCGTGTAATAGGCCCAGTAATCTATCAGATCTAGATTATGGATCGGGCCTTCTAATAGGATCCTAATGGTCACGCACTGTGGGGGGGGGGGGATCTATGAGTGGCACCTGGGGTACCCCGCTACCTCTGCTGTGTGACAGTCACAGATCCGCTGGATTACTGAGAGGTGTGCACGTCCTCAGGGGTCAGGGGGGCGGAGCATTATGTAAGATCAGGTACAGGTATACATTCCCCCTGTGCCTCTAGTTCACACTATGTGCGTAGCAGGACGACGCTGAAGCAGCCCGGTGGCTGAGAAGCTTCTTCAGTACCGTGATGCCCCGACATACTGAGGTAACCGGTAATGTAGTCACCTCACTGCGACCTCTGAGAGGCCATTGTTACCTGAATCAGTCTTATGTGGGGGACGACTGGATTTACCCCCAGAGGTAGATAGCCCTCCCATTAGGAAGATATGTTGCAGTATATAGGTATATAGTCCTCCCATCAGGCAGATATGTTGCAGTATATAGATAGATAGCCCTCCTATCAGGCAGATATGTTGCAGTATATAGGTAGATAGTCCTCCCATTAGGCAGATATGTTGCAGTATATAGATAGATAGCCCTCCCATCAGGCAGTGCAGTATATATAGGTAGATAGTCCTCCCATTAGGCAGATATGTTGCAGTATATAGATAGATAGCCCTCCCATCAGGCAGTGCAGTATATAGGTATATAGCCCTCCCATCAGGCAGATATGTTGCAGTATATAGATAGATAGCCCCTCCCATCAGGCAGATATGTTGCAGTATATAGATAGCCCTCCTATCAGGCAGATATGTTGCAGTATATAGATAGATAGCCCTCCTATCAGGCAGATATGTTGCAGTATATAGATAGATAGCCCTCCCATCAGGCAGATATGTTGCAGTATATAGGTAGATAGTCTTCCCATTAGGCAGATATGTAGCAGTATATAGATAGTCTTCCCATTAGGCAGATATGTAGCAGTATATAGATAGTCCTCCCATTAGGCAGATATGTAGCAGTATATAGATAGTCTTCCCATTAGGCAGATATGTAGCAGTATATAGATAGTCCTCCCATTAGGCAGATATGTAGCAGTATATAGATAGTCTTCCCATTAGGCAGATATGTAGCAGTATATAGATAGTCTTCCCATTAGGCAGATATGTTGCAGTATATAGATAGTCTTCCCATTAGGCAGATATGTTGCAGTATATATATAGTCTTCCCATTAGGCAGATATGTTGCAGTATATAGATAGTCTTCCCATTAGGCAGATATGTAGCAGTATATAGATAGTCTTCCCATTAGGCAGATATGTAGCAGTATATAGATAGTCTTCCCATTAGGCAGATATGTAGCAGTATATAGATAGTCTTCCCATTAGGCAGATATGTAGCAGTATATAGATAGTCCTCCCATTAGGCAGATATGTAGCAGTATATAGATAGTCTTCCCATTAGGCAGATATGTAGCAGTATATAGATAGTCTTCCCATTAGGCAGATATGTAGCAGTATATAGATAGTCTTCCCATTAGGCAGATATGTAGCAGTATATAGATAGTCTTCCCATTAGGCAGATATGTTGCAGTATATAGATAGTCTTCCCATTAGGCAGATATGTTGCAGTATATATATAGTCTTCCCATTAGGCAGATATGTTGCAGTATATAGATAGTCCTCCCATTAGGCAGATATGTTGCAGTGTGTGCCAGCTGCAACCTGAGTTGTCTATGACAGTGCAGGAGCAGGGACACCTGTCTTGCAGGGACGTCTATCATGGGCGTACCTTCTCCTGTAGAGTGAGCAGGGAAGCATAGTGGTTGTATATACAGCGTATACTTGGTTGCTCGGTGTATTGGGGCAGGACCTTTGACCACATTTGTGTAGGGTGCCATGGCGCATTTTACCAAAAAAGACTGTTGAACCTAAGAACCTGACTGTGGTGGAGGAGGAGGCCATTACACACCAAAGAGCCTGTCCTACCCCACTAAGCTGCTGTATCTAAGCCTATCACGGATGTGATACCATCTGCTGAGCTGTTGTATCCGAATCTATGATATGTGATACTCGTATCTAAGCCTATAATATCTGATATTGTCAGCGTTGCAGGAAGTTTGTCCAATCATGTCGCTTGTGAATGGATGAATCTGACAGATCCTTCTGCTGATCCCTTCTTCCAGGTTATAGGATAGCTTCTTCGCTCCCTGTAGGATAATGCCGTCTGATGAATGGCGTTCAGTGAGCGCAGGAAATGGCGGCCTGTGGGGGTCCGCAGATGAGTTATGCTCCCAGTCCCTCAATGATATCTCTATGATCAATGGCTAAAGTTTTAATTACAGGTTGTGGTGCTAACCGCGTGTCACAATGGGGGGAAAAAACCTTAACCCCTTGCTGGCCGCATCCTCCCTGCAGGCCCACGGGGCTTGTGTGACGGAGGCTCGGGCATCAATCACAGGGTTAATGACACAATTTCATGCACACCTGGGTTTTCCGCTCGCTTTTGCCGAAGATCAGAGGTTAATATTTTATTTTCACAGCTTGAAGTGGAGTCTTGACATCACAATTAATCTGCGTCCCTCGTTTCTTTCCGGCAGCGATGACCTTGCTAAGGGACGAGGTGAAGTCTCTGGGGTTTGGGACGCCTTCAGATATTTTCAATTTACGTTGACTTGGTAATTATATAAAAGCCGCTTCTGGAATCTTTTATTCTCATTAATAGCGGACACATGTAATCAATCCTCCGCGGACATCGCTTACCAACCGGAAGCCGCGTCCTTCGCTAGTGAAGCTGCCAACATCTTATACTCTTCCCAAATATATACACCGACTGGCCCCTTTGGTGTAAAAACATGGCCGGTCAGATGGATCCAGATCTCTGTGGAGAAACATGGCCGATCAGATGGATCCAGATCTCTATAGAGAAACATGGCCTGTCAGATGGATCCAGATCTCTGTGGAGAAACATGGCTGGTCAGATGGATCCAGATCTCTATAGAGAAACATGGCCTGTCAGATGGATCCAGATCTCTATAGAGAAACATGGCCGGTCAGATGGATCCAGATCTCTATAGAGAAACATGGCCGGTCAGCTGGATCCAGATCTCTGTGGAGAAACATGGCTGGTCAGATGGATCCAGATCTCTGTGGAGAAACATGGCCGGTCAGATGGATCCAGATCTCTGTGGAGAAACATGGCTGGTCAGATGGATCCAGATCTCTGTGGAGAAACATGGCCGGTCAGATGGATCCAGATCTCTGTAGAGAAACATGGCCGCTAAGATGGATCCAGATATCTGCGGAGAAACATGGCCGCTAAGATGGATCCAGATATCTGTGGAGAAACATGGCCGGTCAGATGGATTCAGATCTCTGTGGAGAAACATGGCCGCTAAGATGGATCCAGATATCTGTGGAGAAACATGGCCGGTCAGATGGATCCAGATCTCTGTGGAGAAACATGGCCGCTTAGATGGATCCAGATCTCTGTGGAGAAACATGGCCGGTCAGCTGGATCCAGATCTCTGTGGAGAAACATGGCCGCTCAGATGGATCCAGATCTCTATAGAGAAACATGGCCGCTCAGATGGATCCAGATCTCTATAGAGAAACATGGCCGCTCAGATGGATCCAGATCTCTATAGAGAAACATGGCCGCTCAGATGGATCCAGATATCCATGACAATGAATGGTAATGAAGGGTCAGAGTTTGGCACAAGTTGCATGAATTGATGAATACTTTGTGTCATGTGTGGACAGTTCAGGCTGGTGGAGGAGGAGTAGTAATGGTGATGGAGGGGGGAATCTTGGTGCACCTCAGATACCTGTGGATGGACGTTTAGATAGTAGGGCTTATCTAGGTATTGGTGTGACCAAGTTTAGTCCCTTCATGGTGGCTGTTTCCCTTATGGGAGGAGGAGACAGTCATCAGGGGTTGTATAGTCGTGGATTGGCCCAAGGAACATGAGTTCTTTCTTCTCCCCTGGCTTCTCAGGCCCCAGATCTTAATCCCATAGACATCTCTGGGCGGAGGTAGAATGGGCTGAGGGAACTGCATGAAACAATGTTGTCCGTATGGGCTGATACTCCTGCAGAACATTTCATCATCTAGTGAGAGCTGTGCTGCAACAAACTCTATTTAATATATATTACTGCCCTGTTGGTAAAAATAATACACGTTATGCTTACCCCTCCGCGCTCCCCTGCTGGCATCATGTGGCTTTTCCAGTGACCCCTTCTTACTGCCACCCCCTTATTCCAGGACAAGCTTGTCTCAGGAGTGATATCTCGCTCAGCCAATCACTGGCTGAGACAGGACAGCACAGCAGCCAATGATTGGCTTAGAAGGCTGTTACTCCCAAGACAAATTAATCTAATAAGTAATGGAGCGGCAGTCAGTGCAGGACACTGGTGGAGCGCAGGGAGGTAAGTATAACATGTCCATTGTGTTTACCAACAGGGCAGCAATATATAAAAAATCTTTTAAATGCTGGATAACCCCTTTAAGGACAATGGTGGTCCAATGGGGAGAACTAATACATTTTTTTTAGTATTTAAAAACATTTCTTTATTTTGGCATCAGATGTCTGAGATGACAGGTTATCAAATGTTCCCAATTTTCAACCATTCACAATTTGGTTGTAGTGTGAGAGAAAACAAAGGACATGAAATGAAGAAGAGGAGTAAACGGGAGATGGTTTCGTCCCCGACTGTCGTCAGTCTGCGATGTTTATCTATGTTCCTGCAGAGTGAGACCACAGCATTAATCTAATGACAGCCTCCATGTTGGGCAAAGAAACAGCTCCGGGGGTCCGGGGGTTAACAATCTGTATATCCCACTGCACATAGAGCCTGGGGGAGAGGCTCCTGCTGCAGCCTTATACCCGGACACACACATGGGACCCTGTATCATCTGGATCCAGTCACCATAAAGACTGTCTTCACAATGGCTATGAGGCCTGGCAGGGGTGTTACAGGGCTGAGGACGGTCACCACTCCCTCTATTGAGTTGATGGGGTAAGTTGCCTTTGTGGTCTTTCAAGGAAGCTCATGGACATTTCCCCTACTTTTCTGCTCTGCTGGGCTCCTCCTTAACAGCACTCCTTGTGGCCAGGGGTGGTGTTACATGCAAGATATACTGTACAATGGTCTCAAAGTAAATCATGAACATTATTAAGGAGTTCTCACTATAGATGTAAACTGACAGGAGCACCATATATACTGGATAAATAAAGACGATATAGGATCATGTATAGAGTTTAGTGATGCGCTAGATACAGTGTAGTCCACTGGTGCAGGTCCGGGGGCCATACAGTATCCGCACCTGACAAATAGGGAATAACGCTCGGCAATTGGCTGCAGCTAATGATCTCTTCCCCCAGATGTTTCACAAGGGAAACAAAGGGATTCTTGTGTTTTGTCTGCGCGGTTGTTGTGAGAAGAGCAGATGTGCGTCCAGCTGGTTTGGTTTCGGCTGTCTCCGGAGTTCCAGGAACAATATCTTAGAACAATTAATTGATAGTAAATAACGGCCCAGTGAAAGGATATTTAGCACAAGGATGTCTAGAAAACAATCTGTTCCTCTAAAAAGCATCCAGAAAACATAGTGTACTCTGCGCCACATGCAAAATACGGTGAGACGAGGACGGGCTGTTCCCGGGGAGGTCACGAGCACGGACGTTACTAAAAATATGGACTGGCCCCACAGGGAATGAAACTTCAGGTTATTTACAAAGTTATGAAGAATACATAGTACACTGTATGAGTTCAGAGCGTGGTACTATTAGATATAGACTATGGCAGTATATAGAGAGAAGTATCACTGAGGTCTCCTATCCTCTCCCCCAGAGGGTAGGGAACCTCCATGGGATCCTTCGGTGTGCTAACACCGTCAAATGGAGCGTTGAGCAGCGATGCCAAACTGTTTGGGTTCAGCAGCGTTCTCCAATCGCCCGGCATATGACTCCTGGTGGCTGGAGAAGTTAGAGGCTACCTATGGCCTATGGCTATATCCACATTCTCCAGTAGCAAGCAAATCTCCATAGAAAACCTCTCCTGCTCTGGACAGTTCCTGACATGGACAGAGGTGGCAGCAGAGAGCACTGTGTCAGACTGGAGAGAATACACCACTTCCTGCAGGACATACAGCAGCTGATAAGTACTGGAGATTTTTAACTAGAAGTAAATTACAAATCTCTGGCACTAGTTGATTTGAAAGAATTGTTTTGTCTCTGGAGTTCCCCTTTAATGAAGTTGATGATTGGTGGAATGTGTGTGGCTTTGATGTTTTTCGGCCGGTAATCCATTTGGGCGCTGCATTTTTTCTGTATGATATTTCCCTGTCGGCCATCTGTGGCTCAGCAGCGGGGTACCCTAACTTTATTGGAAGCAGGGGTATATAGAAGTATGTGTTTAATCATTTGTATGGAACCCATTGTATAGACAGCCTCATGTCCAATCGTGTAATTGGGTATTTTTATATAATTTTTATGTTATTATGAAGATTGTTTGGATGCTTTTCTGGATAATATATATATATATATGGACTGGTTCTTTGGTTGAGCCTTTTTCAGGGGTGTAGCCAGGACCATTGGGGCCCCACAGCAAAAAACACTATGGGGGCCCATGAATCTGGTGCTCCCCCTCCCCCAGCTGTCCGTCAGGAGGTGAGTGGTGGCGTTCCTCCCAGCATAACCCCATACCTACTTCTTACTTGGCCCAGCCGTCTTTCGCTCTGATAGGTCCCCAACATATGAGTGATGTCACTTGGGAACGCTGCACCAGACAGGTGAGTATGGGGTTCAGGGATGGCGCTCCACAACAGTACCCCCCCTAGGACAGCTGGGGGGGGGGGTAGGTGCTGTGGGGATCAGGCGGGTTGTTGTGAGGGGACTCTGAGAGTGGCGTACCCTAATGGCAGACCATGCTTTGCTGGTACCTGGGCCCCCTCACCGCCCGGGCCCCGTAGCAGCTGCGTGGTCTTCCATCATGATAGCCACACCATTTAGTTGCAGACCATGGTGTGTGCCAGTTTTATCACTCAAAAAGATTCAATATAATTTTGTCCGCTTCCCTTAAAATGCAGCCGCCTCAGTCCAGTCTGATCTGATATGGGTCCCATGTAGCCACTCCGTTTTGCTAAGGCAGGACTCTGGGATTAATACAACCTTATCGTCATTACGGGCGTCTGGAACGTGAATTGTCAGGCCAAGATTAAGTTAATCCTAAAATTTTAATAAGACCCGGGCTTCCATGGGGCCGCGGCACATTAATTTCTTTGTGTCTCGCTATCTCCCTCAGACGTCGCCGCCAGTAAATTGTCAGCCATTCACTTTGAACTCGGCAGCAGACATGCCATCTTTTATGCCCTGTATAATGTTATGTGCCATTTTTATACAGTAACTACTATCCGGCGTCCACGCTGGGGCATCGGAGACTCTTCTGCAGATCCGCAATAGACTTTCCATCTCTCCCTCTATTCCAGGGGGAAAGTTCTGGGAGATTTATGGACGTTGCCAGCCGTGGCGTGTAAGGGGTGAATGATGGCCGGTGCTGACGGTGAGTGGGAGCCGGATAAATACCCTGCGAGGAATACGGATCCATTTACTATAGAAATAGTCTTACGGCCTTTATAAGCAGCTTCACAAAAATAACACTTGCCGGTTACACTGCGGACAACCAACCCCCCCCACCCATATATAATAAATATAATATTTGTGCTCAGACTGAGGGGGAAAAAAGTGTCCCCCGCCACATCCATTTTATACTATACCGATATTATTACTATACCCATATTACTACTATACCCAGTCACTGCTATACTCATATTACAACTATACCCATATCACTACTATACCCATATAACTACTATACCCATATCACTACTATACCCATATCACTACTATACCCAGTCACTACTATACCCATATTACTACTATACCCATATCACTACTATACCCATATCACTACTATACCCATATAACCACTATACCCATATCACTACTATACCCATATAACTACTATACCCATATCACTACTATACCCATATCACTACTATACCCAGTCACTACTATACCCATATCACTACTATACCCATATCACTACTATACCCATATCACTACTATACCCATATTACTACTATACCCATATAACCACTATACCCATATCACTACTATACCCATATCACTACTATACCCATATCACTACTATACCCAGTCACTACTATACCCATATCACTACTATACCCATATTACTACTATACCTACATCACTACTATATCCATATCACTACTATACCCATATCACTACTATACCCATATCACTACTATACCCATATTACTACTATACCCATATAACCACTATACCCATATTACCACTATACCCATATTACCACTATACCCATATCACTACTATACCCAGTCACCACTATACCCATATTACTAATATACCCATAACACTACTATACCCATATCACTACTATACCCATATCACTACTATACCCAGTCACCACTATACCCATATTACTAATATACCCATATCACTACTATACCCATATCACTACTATACCCATATTACTAATATACCCATATCACTACTATACCCATATCACTACTATACCCATATCACTACTATACCCAAATTACCACTATACCCATATCACTACTATACCCACATCACTATTATACCCATATCACTACTATACCCATATTAATAATATACCCATATTACTACTATACCCATATCACCACTATACCCATATTACTACTATACCCATATCACCACTATACCCATATCACCACTATACCCATATTACTACTATACCCACATCACCACTATACCCATATTACTACTATACCCATATTACTACTATACCCACATCACTACAATACCCATATTACTACTATACCCATATCACTACTATACCCATATCACTACTATACCCATATCACTACTATACCCATATCACTACTATACCCATATTAATAATATACCCATATTACTACTATACCCATATCACCACTATACCCGTATTACTACTATATCCACATCACAACTATACCCATATTACTACTATACCCATATCACTACTATACCCATATCACTACTATACCCATATCACCACTATACCCATATTACTACTATACCCATATCACTACTATACCCATATCACTACTATACCCATATCACTACTATACCCATATCACTACTATACCCATATCACTACTATACCCATATTACTACTATACCCATATCACTACTATACCCATATTACTACTATACCCATATCACTACTATACCCATATTACTACTATACCCATATCACCACTATACCCATATTACTACTATACCCATATCACTATTATACCCATATCACCACTATACCCATATCACTACTATACCCATATCACCACTATACCCATATTACTACTATACCCATATCACTACTATACCCATATTACCACTATACCCATATTACTACTATACCCACATCACCACTATACCCATATTACTACTATACCCAGTCACTACTATACCCATATTACTACTATACCCACATCACCACTATACCCATATTACTACTATACCCATATCACTACTATACCCATATTACTACTATACCCAGTCACTACTATACCCATATTACTACTATACCTACATCACTACTATATCCATATCACTACTATACCCATATCACTACTATACCCATATTACCACTATACCCATATTACTACTATACCCATATTACTACTATACCCATATTACTACTATACCCATATCACTACTATACCCATATTACTACTATACCCAGTCACTACTATACCCATATCACTACTATACCCATATTACTACTATACCCATATCACTACTATACCCATATCACTACTATACCCATATCACTACTATACCCATATCACTACTATACCCATATCACTACTATACCCAGTCACTACTATACCCATATCACTACTATACCCATATCACTACTATACCCATATCACTACTATACCCATATCACTACTATACCCATATTACCACTATACCCAGTCACCACTATACCCATATCACTACTATACCCATATCACCACTATACCAATATTACTACTATACCCATATCACTACTATACCCATATTACCACTATACCCAGTCACCACTATACCCATATCACTACTATACCCATATCACTACTATACCCATATTACCACTATACCCAGTCACCACTATACCCATATCACTACTATACCCATATTACTACTATACCCAGTTACTGCTATACCCATATCACTACTATACCCATATCACTACTATACCAATATTACTACTATACCCATATCACTACTATACCAATATTACTACTATACCCATATCACTACTATACCCATATCACTACTATACCCAGTCACTACTATACCCATATCACTACTATACCCATATCACTACTATACCCATATCACCACTATACCCATATTACTACTATACCCATATTACTACTATACCCATATTACTACTATACCCATATCACTACTATACCCATATCACCACTATACCCATATTACTACTATACCCATATTACTACTATACCCATATCACTACTATACCCAGTCACTACTATACCCATATCACTACTATACCCATATTACTACTATACCCATATTACCACTATACCCATATCACTACTATACCCATATCACTACTATACCCATATCACTACTATACCCATATCACTACTATACCCATATTACTAATATACCCAGTCACTACTATACCCATATCACTACTATACCCATATTACTACTATACCCATATTACCACTATACCCATATCACGACTATACCCATATTACCACTATACCCAGATCACTACTATACCCACATCACTATTATACCCATATCACTACTATACCCATATCACTACTATACCCATATTAATAATATACCCAGTCACCACTATACCCATATCACCACTATACCCATATTACTACTATACCCATATCACTACTATACCCATATCACTACTATACCCATATTACTACTATACCCATATTACTACTATACCCATATCACTACTATACCCATATAACTACTATACCCAGTCACTACTATACCCATATTACTACTATACCCATATCACTACTATACCCAGTCACTACTATACCCATATTACTACTATACCCAGTCACTACTATACCCATATTACCACTATACCCATATCACTACTATACCCATATTACCACTATACCCACATCACCACTATACCCATATTACTACTATACCCACATCACTACTATACCCATATTACTACTATACCCAGTCACTACTATACCCATATTACTACTATACCCATATCACTACTATACCCATATCACTACTATACCCATATTACTACTATACCCATATTACCACTATACCCATATTACCACTATACCCATATAACTACTATACCCATATTACTACTATACCCATATTACTACTATACCCATATTACTACTATACCCAGTCACTACTATACCCATATTACTACTATACCCACATCACTACTATACCCATATCACTACTATACCCATATTACCACTATACCCATATTACTACTATACCCATATTACCACTATACCCATATCACTACTATACCCAGTCACCACTATACCCATATTACTACTATACCCATATCACTACTATACCCATATTACTACTATACCCATATCACTATTATACCCATATCACTACTAGTGATATGGGTATAGTGGTAATATGGGTATAGTAGTAATATGGGTTTAAAAGTGATATGGGTATAGTAGTGATATGGGTATAGTAGTAATATGGGTATAGTAGTAATATGGGTATAGTAGTGATATGGGTATAGTGGTAATATGGGTATAGTAGTAATATGGGTATAGTAGTAATATGGGTATAATAGTAATATGGGTATAGTAGTGATATGGGTATAGTAGTGATATGGGTATAGTAGTGATATGGGTATAGTGGTGATATGGGTATAGTGGTAATATGGCTATAGTAGTAATATGGGTATAGTGGTAATATGGGTATAGTGGTAATATGGGTATAGTAGTTATATGGGTATAGTAGTAATATGGGTATAGTGGTGACTGGGTATAGTAGTGATATGCGTATAGTGGTAATATGGGTATAGTAGTAATATGGGTATAGTGGTGACTGGGTATAGTAGTGATATGCGTATAGTGGTAATATGGGTATAGTAGTAATATGGGTATAATAGTGATGTGGGTATAGTAGTGATATGGGTATAGTAGTAATATGGGTATAGTGGTGATATGGGTATAATAGTGATATGGGTATAGTAGTGATATGGGTATAGTAGTGATATGCGTATAGTGGTAATATGGGTATAGTAGTAATATGGGTATAGTAGTGACTGGGTATAGTGGTAATATGGGTATAGTAGTAATATGGGTATAGTGGTAATATGGGTATAGTAGTAATATGGGTATAGTAGTGATATGGGTATAGTAGTAATATGGGTATAGTAGTGATATGCGTATAGTGGTAATATGGGTATAGTAGTAATATGGGTATAGTAGTGACTGGGTATAGTGGTAATATGGGTATAGTAGTAATATGGGTATAGTAGTAATATGGGTATAGTAGTAATATGGGTATAGTAGTAATATGGGTATAATAGTAATATGGGTATAGTAGTGATATGGGTATAGTAGTTATATGGGTATAGTAGTAATATGGGTATAGTGGTGATATGGGTATAGTGGTAATATGGGTATAGTAGTAATATGGTTATAGTGGTAATATGGGTATAGTGGTAATATGGGTATAGTAGTAATATGGGTATAGTGGTGATATGGGTATAGTAGTGATATGGGTATAGTAGTGATATGGGTATAGTGGTAATATGGGTATAGTGGTAATATGGGTATAGTAGTGATATGGGTATAGTAGTGATATGGGTATAGTGGTAATATGGGTATAGTAGTGATATGGGTATAGTAGTGATATGGGTATAGTGGTAATATGGGTATAGTAGTTATATGGGTATAGTAGTAATATGGGTATAGTAGTGATATGGGTATAGTAGTAATATGGGTATAGTAGTGATATGGGTATAGTAGTTATATGGGTATAGTAGTAATATGGGTATAGTAGTGATATGCGTATAGTGGTAATATGGGTATAGTAGTAATATGGGTATAGTAGTAATATGGGTATAATAGTAATATGGGTATAGTGGTAATATGGGTATAATAGTGATATGGGTATAGTAGTGATATGGGTATAGTAGTAATATGGGTATAGTAGTAATATGGGTATAGTAGTAATATGGGTATAGTAGTGATATGGGTATAGTAGTAATATGGGTATAGTAGTGATATGGGTATAGTAGTTATATGGGTATAGTAGTAATATGGGTATAGTAGTGATATGCGTATAGTGGTAATATGGGTATAGTAGTAATATGGGTATAGTAGTAATATGGGTATAATAGTAATATGGGTATAGTGGTAATATGGGTATAATAGTGATATGGGTATAATAGTAATATGGGTATAGTGGTAATATGGGTATAGTAGTGATATGGGTATAGTAGTAATATGGGTATAATAGTAACATGGGTATAGTAGTGATATGGGTATAGTAGTGACTGGGTATAATACTGATATGGGTATAGTAGTGATATGGGTATAGTGGTAATATGGGTATAGTAGTAATATGGGTATAGTAGTAATATGGGTATAATAGTAATATGGGTATAGTAGTGATATGGGTATAGTAGTGACTGGGTATAGTGGTAATATGGGTATAGTAGTGATATGGGTATAATAGTGATGTGGGTATAGTGGTGATATGGGTATAGTGGTAATATGGGTATAGTAGTTATATGGGTATAGTAGTGATATGGGTATAGTAGTAATATGGGTATAATAGTAACATGGGTATAGTAGTGATATGGGTATAGTAGTGACTGGGTATAGTGGTAATATGGGTATAGTAGTGATATGGGTATAATAGTGATGTGGGTATAGTGGTGATATGGGTATAATAGTGATATGGGTATAGTAGTAATATGGGTATAGTGGTGATATGGGTATAGTGGTAATATGGGTATAGTAGTAATATGGGTATAGTGGTAATATGGGTATAGTGGTAATATGGGTATAGTAGTTATATGGGTATAGTAGTAATATGGGTATAGTAGTGATATGGGTATAGTGGTTATATGGGTATAGTAGTAATATGGGTATAGTAGTGATATGCGTATAGTGGTAATATGGGTATAGTAGTAATATGGGTATAGTAGTGACTGGGTATAGTGGTAATATGGGTATAGTGGTGATATGGGTATAGTGGTAATATGGGTATAGTAGTAATATGGGTATAGTAGTGATATGGGTATAGTAGTAATATGGGTATAGTAGTGATATGGGTATAGTAGTTATATGGGTATAGTAGTAATATGGGTATAGTAGTGATATGCGTATAGTGGTAATATGGGTATAGTTGTAATATGGGTATAGTAGTGACTGGGTATAGTGGTAATATGGGTATAGTAGTAATATGGGTATAGTGGTGATATGGGTATAGTGGTAATATGGGTATAGTAGTAATATGGGTATAGTAGTGATATGGGTATAGTAGTGATATGGGTATAGTGGTAATATGGGTATAGTAGTAATATGGGTATAGTAGTGATATGGGAATAGTAGTGATATGGGTATAGTGGTAATATGGGTATAGTAGTTATATGGGTATAGTGGTAATATGGGTATAGTGGTAATATGGGTATAGTGGTAATATGGGTATAGTAGTAATATGGGTATAGTGGTAATATGGGTATAGTGGTGATATGGGTATAGTAGTTATATGGGTATAGTGGTAATATGGGTATAGTGGTAATATGGGTATAGTGGTGATATGGGTATAGTGGTGATATGGGTATAGTGGTAATATGGGTATAGTAGTAATATGGGTATAGTAGTTATATGGGTATAGTGGTAATATGGGTATAGTAGTAATATGGGTATAGTAGTAATATGGGTATAGTAGTGATATGGGTATAGTAGTGATATGGGTATAGTAGTGATATGGGTATAGTAGTAATATGGGTATAGTAGTAATATGGGTATAGTAGTAATATGGGTATAGTGGTGATATGGGTATAGTAGTGATATGGGTATAGTAGTAATATGGGTATAGTGGTGATATGGGTATAGTAGTGATATGGGTATAGTGGTAATATGGGTATAGTGGTGATATGGGTATAGTAGTAATATGGGTATAGTAGTGATATGGGTATAGTAGTAATATGGGTATAGTAGTAATATGGGTATAGTAGTAATATGGGTATAGTAGTAATATGGGTATAGTAGTAATATGGGTATAGTGCTGTATATTGTGAGCACCAGCCTGGGGAGCAGCGATGTATCAGTCTTAACCATAATTCCGAGCTTCTTTGCCTACACAAGTCCCACTATAAGTCATCTTGGCAGAGTTCTGCACTTATTAGGCGAGGCCCCAAGACAGTCCCTTAACCAATTGTACTGAATCTCCACTTCTCTATCTACCTTACAAGCACCCATCCTAATCCCTCAGTGTTTTCCATCAGGAGAAAGGACGTTGTTGTAAAGCCGCTGTGATCGTTTGCTCTCATTCCATGTTGCTGTATTGGGCTGAAGAGTTTACAAGTAAAGCTAAATCCTGGTTAAGTCCTGGACTCTGTCCTTAGTCCGCACCTGCACACTCTGCTACCTGTGCAAAGCCCAGTGCCAGTGTATCCAGGGGTGGGTATCACCGCTCCCGTCCAGCGTGACAAGTGCCCATCCAAAACACACCACCTAGCCCACCGCTGTTACCACCGAGCAACCCCGGGCCACAGCACTAACATCGTCAACTCCGTCCACCATGCAACTTTGTTTCTGCAACCTCCCTGAAATACTTTGTGCTGCGAGGGGCTCTGCCCCCTACTAATTGTATAAGGAGCCTAGAGCCCCAGTGGCCGCCTGTTATATATCATGTAGATGATATAATCCACGTCGTGTAGACAGCGGCCCAGTAACATATGGATTATGATTGGTGGCCGACCTCATATCAGGGAGTTACATATTAATAATTGCCTAAAACCATCATTATGGCGAAGAAGCTGCAAAACAGGGAAACGCTGAGCCGTAAATCTGCCAGGATTGGCGAGCCGGGCAGGAACGGAGTCTAAACATCGGCAACCATGCGAGGGGCAACTCAAGTAAGACCTGATCTTGTCTTTGCCAGGACAGTGAGAAGAGACTATTAAAATAAATGAGCTGTCAGGGAGGTAATAAAAGCCTTGCTTCACAAAACTCATTTGCGTTACTTCCAGTTCTCCCCGAGCCTGAAGTTATGCGCAATAAAGCAATTTAAATGCCCTTGACCACAGTAATTGTTAAATTGCAGAGAGGTGCGAATCCCGGATGAGGGAGCCTTCCTCTGCCGACTCTGTTCCTTATCTCATTATCTGGACGGCACACGGGGGATTGTGCTGCGATATTACAGGTGAGGTGGATGGAAATTAATAGAAAGGGGGGGGGGGTGCAATAAGCAAAGTGGGGTCCTCTGTGGGGTTACGTCATGCCTCCTCCTCCTCTATCCGACTGCTTTGGAAAAAGGGCAACCCCCAATGCTGCAAAGGGATGAAGGTGTTTTCCTGGTTCGGAGGTCCTTAAAGACTCCATAAGGGAAGCAGAGAAGCTCTGACTCAGGATACTGTGCTGAAGGGTTTCATGAGAAATTCCAATCCATCACTTAACTAAAGAAAAGATAAGGGTGGAAACATCTGTGTGAATGGTGCTGGTGGACACCTCTGTGTGTGAATGGTGCTGGTGGACATCTGTGTGTGTGAATGATGCTGGAGGATATCTATGTGTGTGAATGGTGCTGGTGGACACCTCTGTGTGTGTGAATGGTTCTGGTGGATATCTATGTGTGTGTGAATGGTGCTGGTGGATATCTATGTGTGTGAATGGTTCTGGTGGATATCTATGTGTGTGTGTGAATGGTGCTGGTGGACATCTGTGTGTGAATGGTGCTGGTGGACGCCTCTGTGTGTGTGAATGGTGCTGGTGGACACCTCTGTGTGTGAATGGTGCTGGTGGACACCTCTGTGTGTATGAATGGTGCTGGTGGATATCTATGTGTGTGAATGGTTCTGGTGGATATCTATGTGTGTGTGAATGGTGCTGGTGGACATCTGTGTGTGAATGGTGCTGGTGGACGCCTCTGTGTGTGTGAATGGTGCTGGTGGACATCTGTGTGTGTGAATGATGCTGGAGGATATCTATGTGTGTGAATGGTGCTGGTGGACACCTCTGTGTGTGTGTGTGTGATGCTGGAGGATATCTATGTGTGTGAATGGTGCTGGTGGACACCTCTGTGTGTGAATGGTGCTGGTGGACACCTCTGTGTGTATGAATGGTGCTGGTGGACGCCTCTGTGTGTGAATGGTGCTGGTGGACACCTCTGTGTGTGAATGGTGCTGGTGGATATCTATGTGTGTGAATGGTGCTGGTGGACGCCTCTGTGTGTGAATGGTGCTGGTGGACCCCTCTATGTGTGTGAATGGTGCTGGTGGACACCTCTGTGTGTGTGTGAATGATGCTGGTGGACATCTCTGTGTGTGAATGGTGCTGGTGGACACCTCTGTGTGTGAATGGTGCTGGTGGACACCTCTGTGTGTGAATGGTGCTGGTGGACCCCTCTGTGTGTGTGAATGGTGCTGGTGGACGCCTCTGTGTGTGAATGGTGCTGGTGGACATCTCTGTGTGTGTGAATGGTGCTGGTGGACGCCTCTGTGTGTGAATGGTGCTGGTGGACATCTCTGTGTGTGTGAATGGTGCTGGTGGACGCCTCTGTGTGTGAATGGTGCTGGTGGACGCCTCTGTGTGTGATTGGTGCTGGTGGACACCTCTGTGTGTGAATGGTGCTGGTGGACGCCTCTGTGTGTGAATGGTGCTGGTGGACGCCTCTGTGTGTGTGAATGATGCTGGTGGACACCTCTGTGTGTGAATGGTGCTGGTGGACGCCTCTGTGTGTGAATGGTGCTGGTGGACGCCTCTGTGTGTGAATGGTGCTGGTGGACGCCTCTGTGTGTGAATGGTGCTGGTGGACGCCTCTGTGTGTGAATGGTGCTGGTGGACGCCTCTGTGTGTGAATGGTGCTGGTGGACACCTCTGTGTGTGAATGGTGCTGGTGGACACCTCTGTGTGTGATTGGTGCTGGTGGACACCTCTGTGTGTGAATGGTGCTGGTGGACGCCTCTATGTGTGTGAATGGTGCTGGTGGACACCTCTGTGTGTGATTGGTGCTGGTGGACACCTCTGTGTGTGAATGGTGCTGGTGGACACCTCTGTGTGTGTGTGTGTGAATGGTGCTGGTGGACGCCTCTGTGTGTGAATGGTTCTGGTGGACATCTATGTGTGTGAATGGTGCTGGTGGACATCCCTGTGTGTGTGTGAATGGTGCTGGTGGACATCCCTGTGTGTGTGTGAATGGTGCTGGTGGACGCCTCTGTGTGTGAATGGTGCTGGTGGACGCCTCTGTGTGTGTGAATGGTGCTGGTGGACATCCCTGTGTGTGTGTGAATGATGCTGGTGGACGCCTCTGTGTGTGAATGGTGCTGGTGGACGCCTCTGTGTGTGAATGGTGCTGGTGGACACCTCTGTGTGTGAATGATGCTGGTGGACGCCTCTGTGTGTGAATGGTGCTGGTGGACATCTATGTGTGTGAATGGTGCTGGTGGACACCTCTGTGTGTGATTGGTGCTGGTGGACATCTCTGTGTGTGAATGGTGCTGGTGGACATCTCTGTGTGTGAATGGTGCTGGTGGACATCTCTGTGTGTGAATGGTGCTGGTGGACACCTCTGTGTGTGTGGGTTTCATGGCTGAGATATTGCAGATGCTGAGTGTGATCTCGTCCCTTCCATCAATCTCTCGTCCTCCTCCGGTGACACCTCTACGATGGTGTTTTGTCAGCCGCAATCAGTGCAGAGAACATTTGGAAGTCGCATTCATTTTGAGGAAGCTCCTTTTGCATTTAAACGGCTCAATATCTACCGATCCGGCTTCTTGTGAAATCTAATGGCTGAGATACAGACGGCCATGTGGTCTAGTGATGGCAGCGCTCTACACAACCTCCCACGGTGCACAGCTCCGATACTCATACAACACAATGCTTCCCCTAGATGTGACTCTTAAAGGGAACATCCAAGGTCTCAACCAATAGGTTATTTCTTTAATGACAGTCCGGGTCCTCCTCCACTCCAAGGCGGGTAAAACAGGCGCAGGTCCAAGTAAGGGTAATAGTGATATAAAATACCCTAAAATTTATTTGCAGAATTATGCCAGCGACACAACGGGTTTCAGCATCGGTCCAGTCTCTTTATCAAGTGTCTAAGTGTCATAGACCTGCGCCTGTTCTACCCGTCTTGGAGTGGAGGAGAGTGGAGGAGTGGCTGAAGTTCATTCACAGGCTATACTGTAGATATACACCAGCACAGCCTATACTGTAGATATACACCAGCACAACCTATACTGTAGATATACATCAGCACAGCCTATACTGTAGATATACACCAGCACAGCCTATACTGTAGATATACACCAGCACAACCTATACTGTAGATATACACCAGCACAACCTATACTGTAGATATACACCAGCACAGCCTATACTGTAGATATACACCAGCACAGCCTATACTGCAGATATACACCAGCACAACCTATACTGTAGATATACACCAGCACAACCTATGCTGTAGATATACACCAGCACAACCTATACTGTAGATATACACCAGCACAGCCTATACTGTAGATATACACCAGCACAGCCTATACTGCAGATATACACCAGCACAACCTATACTGTAGATATACACCAGCACAGCCTATACTGTATACACCAGCACAACCTATACTGTAGATATACACCAGCACAGCCTATACTGTAGATATACACCAGCACAGCCTATACTGTAGATATACACCAGCACAATCTATACTGTAGATATACACCAGCACAACCTATACTGTAGATATTCACCAGCACAACCTATACTGTAGATATACACCAGCACAGCCTATACTGTAGATATACACCAGCACAGCCTATACTGCAGATATACACCAGCACAACCTATACTGTAGATATACACCAGCACAACCTATGCTGTAGATATACACCAGCACAGCCTATACTGTAGATATACACCAGCACAACCTATACTGTAGATATACACCAGCACAACCTATGCTGTAGATATACACCAGCACAGCCTATACTGTAGATATACACCAGCACAGCCTATGCTGTAGATATACACCAGCACAACCTATGCTGTAGATATACACCAGCACAACCTATGCTGTAGATATACACCAGCACAACCTATGCTGTAGATATACACCAGCACAACCTATGCTGTAGATATACACCAGCACAGCCTATATTGTAGATATACACCAGCACAACCTATGCTGTAGATATACACCAGCACAGCCTATACTGTAGATATACACCAGCACAGCCTATACTGTAGATATACACCAGCACAACCTATACTGTAGATGTACACCAGCACAACCTATGCTGTAGATATACACCAGCACAGCCTATACTGTATACACCAGCACAACCTATACTGTAGATATACACCAGCACAACCTATACTGTAGATATACACCAGCACAGCCTATACTGTAGATATACACCAGCACAACCTATACTGTAGATATACACCAGCACAGCCTATACTGTAGATATACACCAGCACAGCCTATACTGTATATATGACACTGTAGATATAATACGGTAGATATGGTACTGATAGAACACTGTAGGTATTACACTGTACATATAATAATGTAGATATGACACTGTAGATATGACAGGACTCCCTTTAGGGGTGACTTCATCTTTGCAGCCATCTTTTCCCTAATTTAGCGCATCTTTAGAGCAACTAACCACCATCTATCGTTTAGTGTATACAGCTCCTGTGCAGACCTTCTCAGCCACATCAGCACCGGACCTCACAACCGATCTCTCAGTCTAAACGGCACAAATATTATTTCAGTATCAACACCACAAACTCTTGCTGCACACGGCCCAACTCTGTGAATGCCCTTTGCACTGGGATAGTTGCTGGGATGTCGGGGTTCACATTCCATGGGTCCAGGTGTCACCAGACTACAAGCGAACACATGTAGTCAGATTGTGCAGCTACATGTTCCTCCTCCCCCTTAGCTCTCCTTGATCAATGCTGTCCAGGCATAATGGGAATTGTATAAAAGTAAAAGAAGAAACGCTGCGGCCACTCACCAACCACTGCAATCTTCTTTTAATCCATGTTTGCAGGATACAACATAGGGTAAGGGAGGACCAACCTCACGTGTGTATATGTGGTGTGCCCCCGTGAGGTGTTATATCGGAGGGGCGGCCGGTCACTTGCTAGGTGTTGTAGTGTGACGCCACTCCTATGGTGGATGGCTGAGATACAGACGGACCTCATTAGATTGTCACGTGACGCCAGTGCCTGGGGGGCACACAGATGTGATGGCACGCCTGCTTTAAGTGTGTAAGGCCGGGTGTTCCCTTCTCCTCTGTGGTCGGTGTCCTGTCGGGCTGCTACCGAGTCCCTTGGGACAGTGTAGTCATGGATGATGTAGTCACAGGTGGCCAGAGCGGTGTAATGACCCTCCCGGATAGTAGGACCCGCCACCCACAGATAGGGGAGATGTCCCAAGGTTGCGGTGTATATGCTGTGCAGGTGGAGGGGAATGATCACAGACTCTTGGAGTAAGGTTGAGTTGGTTACTACTTGTAAATGTGCAGCAGGTCATACAGAAGGTCTCTGATACACTGGACAAAGTTCCAATAAAGACTTGAACATAAGACGACCAGATCTGTGAGATGAGTGCGGAGTAGGAGATAGTCGTGTCGGTAGAGTTGTACTGATTGTACTTCCTCCACCAGTAAAACTCCTCCTACAGGGGCCATCTGTATGTCTGCCTGTGAGTGGTGGGATGAGTGGGCACAGGAGAAAGAAGAGAGAGGATAGGTAGAGAAGAAAAGGGCACCTCCTAGTGGTCGGCATAGAACACATGGTACACACATAAACATTAACCCATGACCTTCTTCAGCTGTGCATAGAAATAGTACATAAGCATACAAGAAACACTGACACCTAGTGGGGAAACTTATATATACCTCATCCACCCCTGAGAGAAAAGCTTTTTGACAGGTGCACAAGAGAAGAGAAAAACACCAGCGGTGGGACACCACACAGTTATAAGTGTGCAAGTTTAAGTATACAAGTATAAGTGAGCAAGTATAAGTATAAACACACCTCCCTTCTCTGCATCTCCTGTGTAATAGGGACATACAGTATCAGCTGGGTAGATTCGTCTTACCTGCTGATAGTTCCCCTTTAATTAAGAAAGTCAGACATGATGGATTTCGGAGGATCTGATCATCTATTGGGGGGTGTAATGTTCACCACATTGTTGCAGCACTCAGAGATCTGTAACCTCGCACAATGCAGAGACATCCCTAACCCTCAGAGCTTACAATCTACTCAGAATTCCCCTGTGAGGAGAAGCCTCTCTGAGATGCCCGGCCCGGCTATCCTCCCTAGAAACGTTTCATCCCTTCGGTTATTTTTTACGTTGATTTCTTGCTGTATAATTCAGGGTAATATCATGAGGTCCCATAAGACACCGGCAGGGGCGTTACTTGGATTAATGGGGCCCCATAGCATAAACTGTATGGGGCCCCCAACATGCTTGCCTGTCCCGGCAATATGGTGCTGTCCCCCCTTCGGCAGCTCTAAGACGCTGTGCCCTAGGGTGGGCTGGGTAAGGAGTAGGAGGTCGCTGTAGGTGTTGGAACCTCTTTGAGTCCGAGGGGGTGGGTGGGGTGGGGGGTTGACACTGCAGGCCGCTCATTATACCGACTACTATACAAGATGCTAGGAAAGCTGGGTGACCTCTGCACTGGGCCACTCCGCTGAGAGTAGTAGTAGGTGGTAGTACTGGGTAGTAACCGGGTAGCCGCTTGCCTGATGGTAGTCACGGTTTTGGCACGAGGGATAGCAGCTAACCAGCGGGGACCTGACCATGCAGAGGCCGAGCAATTCTTCGTTGTCCTTAGTCAGGGCACCAATGATCACACCAATGCCAAGGGTCAGAAACAACGGTAGTTGTATATTTATTGTAACGGTGGTAACTAGTAGCAACAGTCTCTCCGGATGCAACCGGGAATAAGGCAGACTTGGATAAAGCAGAGTAATGGGTGATGCTGCAATAGGCTGTGATAATAGCGTGCTGGATGATGGGAGTAGTAGTGATACTGAGGATAAGATGCTGGGCGGAATAAGACTGAGATGAATACTTGCTGTTGATGATTAGAGAAGATGATGGGAGTAATCACGGGAGACAGCACCCAGATCTTGTGGTTAGGATGAGAATCTTGAGAACTTGAGAATAGAACACAGCCAGGTCCCGACTGGACCGGAACACTTCTAGTCAGTGCCGCAGCAGGTACCGCAGGGTTGCGGCCTTGTGACACAGGAGCAGCAGCAACACACACCCTTCTCCCCTGAAGGTGGAGAGAAGACTGAGGTAGGACAGGAAGTCACATGGTATCCCCCCAGCCAAAGCTCGATGGCTATTGGGGTTACCATGGCAGCAGGGGCAGTCACGTGACATCCAGCCATTGCATCATCACACTATTAGGCATATTGGACTGAATATACATGAGAAGTGAGTGAAACAGTAGACCTGAATACTGCGAGGGGTGACAGGATACACAGTTTGCAGTGGACCACAGTTTCCAGAACAGAGGCAATAAAATACTGACTGACTCAGATATAGGAATACACTTTGAGGAAAATAACAAGAGGAAAAGTCTGTTCTGGGACACTGCACCTCCATAATACTGACCATCATACAGGATGCTTTGAAAGCTGGGTGACCTCCATTACACTGACTTCCATAAAGGATGCTGGGAAAGCTCGGTGACCTCCATTATACTGACTACTATACAAGATGCTGGAAAAGCTGTGTGACCCCATTACACCAGATGCCAGGGAAGCTGAATGACCCCATTATATAGGATGCTAGGAAGGCTGAGTGACCCCATTATACAGGATGCTAGGGAAGCTGAGTGACCCCAATTATACAGGATGCTAGGGAAGCTGAGTGACCCCATTATACAGGATGCCAGGGAAGCTGGTGACCTCATTATACAGGATGCCAGGGAAGCTGAGTAACTCTATTATACAGGATGCCAGGGAGGATGAGTGACCCCATTATACAGGATGCTAGAGAAGCTGAGTGACCCCAATATACAGGATGCTAGGGAAGCTGAGTGACCCCATTATACAGGATGCCAGGGAAGCTGAGTGACTCCATTATACAGGATGCTAGGGAGGATGAGTGACCCCATTATACAGGATGCTAGGGAGGCTGAGTGACCCCAATATACAGGATGCTAGGGAAGCTGAGTGACCCCATTATACAGGATGCAAGGGAAGCTGAGTGACCCCATTATACAGGATGCCAGGGAAGCTGAGTGACCCCAATATACAGGATGCTAGGGAAGCTTAGTGACCCCATTATACAGGATGCAAGGGAAGCTGAGTGACCCCATTATACAGGATGCCAGGGAAGCTGAGTGACCCCAATTATAAAGGATGCCAGGGAAGCTGAGTGACCCCAATTATACAGGATGCTGGGGAGGCTGAGTGACCCCATTATACAGGATGCCAGGGAAGCTGAGTGACCCCATTATACAGGATGCTGGGGAGGCTGAGTGACTCCATTATACAGGATGCCAGGGAGGCTGAGTGACCTTCCCCATATAACAGTCTGCCATTTGCCTTCATGTAATGTGTTTTGATCTTGTGTTGTTTCTGATCATTACCCCTATCTATTGTATAGTGCTCTGGAATTAATGGTGCTCTATAAATAAATAATAATAATACAGGATGCAAGGGAAGCTGAGTGACCCCATTATACAGGATGCTAGGGAAGCTGTGTGACCCCCATTATACAGGAAGCCAGGGAAGCTGAGTGACCCCAATATACAGGATGCTAGGGAAGCTGAGTGACCCCATTATACAGGATGCAAGGGAAGCTGAGTGACCCCATTATACAGGATGCCAGGGAAGCTGAGTGACCCCAATTATAAAGGATGCCAGGGAAGCTGAGTGACCCCAATTATACAGGATGCTGGGGAGGCTGAGTGACCCCATTATACAGGATGCCAGGGAAGCTGAGTGACCTTCCCCATATAACAGTCTGCCATTTGCCTTCATGTAATGTGTTTTGATCTTGTGTTGTTTCTGATCATTACCCCTATCTATTGTATAGTGCTCTGGAATTAATGGTGCTCTATAAATAAATAATAATAATACAGGATGCCTGGGAAGCTGAGTGACCCCCATTATACAGGATGGCAGGGAGGCTGAGTGACCCCATTATACAGGATGCAGGGAAGCTGAGTGACCCCCATTATACAGGATGCCAGGGTGGCTGAGTGACCCCATTATATAGGATGCCAGGGAAGCTGAGTGACCCCCATTATACAGGATGCAGGGAAGCTGTGTGACCCCCATTATACAGGATGCCAGGGAGGCTGAGTGACCCCATTATACAGGATGCAGGGAAGCTGAGTGACTCCATTATACAGGATGCCATGGAAGCTGTGTGACCCCATTATACAGGATGCCAGGGAAGCTGTGTGACCCCATTATACAGGATGCAGGGAAGCTGGTGACCCTATTATACAGGATGCCACGGAGGCTGAGTGACCCCATTATACAGGATGCCAGGGAAGCTGTGTGACCCCATTATACAGGATGCAGGGAAGCTGGTGACCCCATTATACAGGATGCTGGGAAAGCTGAGTGACCCCATTATACAGGATGCCAGGGAAGCTGTGTGACCCCATTATACAGGATGCAGGGAAGCTGGTGACCCCATTATACAGGATGCTGGGAAAGCTGAGTGACCCCATTATACAGGATGCCAGGGAAGCTGAGTGACCCCATTATACAGGATGCAGGGAAGCTGGTGACCCTATTATACAGGATGCCACGGAGGCTGAGTGACCCCATTATACAGGATGCCAGGGAAGCTGTGTGACCCCATTATACAGGATGCAGGGAAGCTGGTGACCCCATTATACAGGATGCTGGGAAAGCTGAGTGACCCCATTATACAGGATGCCAGGGAAGCTGTGTGACCCCATTATACAGGATGCAGGGAAGCTGGTGACCCCATTATACAGGATGCCAGGGAGGCTGAGTGACCCCATTATACAGGATGCCAGGGAAGCTGTGTGACCCATTATACAGGATGCCAGGGAAGCTGTGTAACCCCATTATACAGGATGCAGGGAAGCTGGTGACCCCATTATACAGGATGCCAGGGAAGCTGGTGACCCCATTATACACGATGCCAGGGAGGCTGAGTGACCCCATTATACAGGATGCCAGGGAAGCTGAGTGACCCCATTATACAGGATGCCAGGGAAGCTGAGTGACCCCATTATACAGGATGCCAGGGAAGCTGTGTGACCCCATTATACAGGATGCAGGGAAGCTGGTGACCCCATTATACAGGATGCTGGGAAAGCTGAGTGACCCCATTATACAGGATGCCAGGGAAGCTGAGTGACCCCAATATACAGGATGCCAGGGAAGCTGAGTGACCCCAATATACAGGATGCCAGGGAAGCTGAGTGACCCCATTATACAGGATGCCAGGGAAGCTGTGTAACCCCATTATACAGGATAACAGGGAAGCTGACTGACCCCAATTATACAGGATGCCAGGGAGGCTGAGTGACCCCATTATACAGGATGCCACGGAGGCTGAGTGACCCCATTATACAGGATGCCAGGGAAGCTGTGTGACCCCATTATACAGGATGCAGGGAAGCTGGTGACCCCATTATACAGGATGCCAGGGAAGCTGGTGACCCCATTATACACGATGCCAGGGAGGCTGAGTGACCCCATTATACAGGATGCCAGGGAAGCTGAGTGACCCCATTATACAGGATGCCAGGGAAGCTGAGTGACCCCATTATACAGGATGCCAGGGAAGCTGAGTGACCCCAATATACAGGATGCCAGGGAAGCTGAGTGACCCCAATATACAGGATGCCAGGGAAGCTGAGTGACCCCATTATACAGGATGCCAGGGAAGCTGTGTAACCCCATTATACAGGATAACAGGGAAGCTGACTGACCCCATTATACAGGATGCCTGGGAGCAGTATTATAGAAGTTATACTCCTGTATATAGGAGGAGTATTATAGTAGTTATGTGACATGGAGAGAAGGGAGCTACTGCACATCCCACCTATGGCTGATACTAATGCCGCTTGGCTAATTTTAAAAACCAATGTCAGGATGTTGGTTTATAATTTGATCAAACCATACCGCCCCGTGTACCGCGTGCAGGTCTCCTGGTTCACACGGGTCCCTACGCTAACTCCACACCGTGTTGGTCAGCGACTGCCAACCCCGCAAAGTGTGCACATTATAGTAGCTATATCCCTGTATATAGGAGCAGTATTATAGTAGTTATATTCCTGTATATAGGAGCAGTATTATAGTAGTATATTCCTGTATATAGGAGCAGTATTATAGTAGTATATCCCTGTATATAGGAGCAGTATTATAGTAGTTATATCCCTGTATATAGGAGCAGTATTATAGTAGTTATATTCCTGTATATAGGAGCAGTATTATAGTAGTTATATCCCTGTATATAGGAGCAGTATTATAGTAGTTATATTCCTGTATATAGGGGGCAGTATTATAGTAGTTATATTCCTGTATATAGGGGCAGTATTACCTATATTATTGGATATAGGACATACGGTTTGTGTGGTTGTTACCTTTTTTACCATGTTACAGCTTTTTATCACCCCCTTTCTTAGTGTAGTTTTTCTGGTGGTCTCGGAGCTGTAATATGTAGAAGACTCCTCTCCAGCGATTCCAGATGTCTCATTGGATGTCTCTATAGTGACAGCTGGTATTGCTGCACATTTATTTCAGAATGGTCACTTATAATTTGGGCTGGCTGCTTGGTTCACTTGTATCTGTGCCAGTTGCATCTCCTGTTAAAGTGATGTTGTTGTCTATTGCGTCGGCTTTTGCAGCTAAATCAGGAAATTCTTGCAATTTAATCTTTCTTAATGGTTTGGCAGAGTTTGCTGAGCTATTGGGCATTCATGGAAACGATGTATTTACTCTGAGCAGAAGTCCCCAGAGGTGTCTCTTGTATGACCCAACGCCTGACACATGGATCATTTCCCATGTGGGTATGTGCCAAGTGTCTGTCCCATATCTACATCACTGTCTCGTTTGTTCAGGGTGATATAAACCCATCATATCCTGAGTAGAAGACATGTGGCTGATGTCCTGACGCTGGTTACTCTTTGGCAGATGGACTCTCTGTGGCCTCCATTCTAGATTCCTTCTTTATTATAGACCTTGGCACTGGGGTTAAGTGTCATCCATTGTCTGTCCGTCCCGCGCTGTAATCCTGACAATGTTTCTACTTCAAATTGGAGGAGAATTGTTGGCGCCACAGTAAGAGGCCTGGAAGCTGAAGTCAATGGGGCGTCCATGTACCTCACAGCTGTGCTCTTTGTAGCCCTCTGAGCTGCCATGTTTCCATTTATCATGTAGAATTATGAATTGCCCAGAATAGGTCCGGTCTCTATAGACGCTCGGAGCTGATGTCCTAGATCCTGGTGCTTGGCCTCAGGTTTGCCCTCCGTCTTTGCAGAGTTTGCAGGTGGTGTAACAATGGAGGACAGTCCCTGAGGTCTCTTGGGGTTTGGGTCATTGTTACTCAGAGCTGCGGGTTTTCTCGCCTCTGACTGTTGAGTTCTGGGGTTCTTCTTGGCTTGGTGACCTTTCTGTTGTTTCCGGGAGCCATGGACAGACGTGATGATGGTTCTGTCATGTTGTCTTCAGTGTTTGATGGTGGTGTTACAGGTATTACCTCCCCTCCCGCAGTCGTGCTTATGGCATTGTCCTGGAGTGACCCAACCATCTATGGAGGCATACCTACTGTGGGGGCATGGTCCACCTCAAGTGCCCTGTTAGTCCATAGATTTCCATCATCATCTTACCCCATATATCTTATAGTGCAGAGAGGGAGTACACCTGGGTGCACAATAAAGAATGGAGGCAACTCAGACCTACGGCCCCCCTCCCCCCATGCTGATCCCCTTTTGGGTGAGAGGTGAAGGATTTTGCCGCAGTTCCTTGTACGACCAGGTAGCTAGACATGGCGCTGTTAGCTGTGTCCCCTTCAGACAATGGATTAGAGGACGTTCCAGAGGTCGGACTCCACTGATCATGAAGTAGTTACATCCTAGTGATTATAAGATGGGAATACCCCTTTAATGCTATGGGAGAGTTTGCTGGTGACTGGTACATCCAGGGCGGCTGAGTCATCCGGAGGATCCAGTCCTGGAGGGGGCGGACATGACCTGGCGGGCTGATTGTGTCCATCATTTTCTAGAACTCCAGAACGTTCTATGAGCAAGTGACTCAGAGCCCAGGCAATTTCTTCTTATAGACAGAATGAGGTTACAGTGGAAAGTTTATCTGAGGCATATACATAGGCGATGGGCCAGATAATCGCCTCTAATGACTCCATTGTTTTAGAGCCTTAATACACAATGCGTTATAAAGGGCGGACAGCTGGGGGGGGGGGGGGCTGCTCTGTAATAAGTCGCTGCAGCTCCTTTCTGCCTTATCTACATTATTTAAATTTAAGAGGCTTGTGAAGTGAGGATCCGCCGGCGAGCCGGACTCAAGCTGCTTCCGCATGATGAATGGGCTGCGATCCCGCCTGTACCGTGCAGCCGCAGTAACCAAGAAGTCTGATGATATATGAATTGCACTTTGCCTATAATGGATGAAATGGAGGGTTTTGTAGTGTGTAATGTAGGAATTACAGCTGAGGCTTTCAGCGCTGCACCCTTTCAGCTCCGGCCATGGGTCACATTCTGCTTTTAGTAGCCAGAGATATATATAATAAAATATATAAAACGAACTTCCAAAAGAGAAAGAAATAGAGAGGGCACTCACCATAAAAATCTTCTTTATTTAGTCCAAAATATAAAATTCATGCAGAGTGTGTAGCAGTCGGCGGGGACGCCGTACAATCACAGAAAGGGTGTGACAGCCGTTTCACGCGCGCATGCGCGCATCATCAGACACTCCTTCACTCCCTCACCTGCATCCATAAAAAGCCTATCGGTGCAGGTGCAAGGGGCGTAACAACAGCAATGCATAGGTTTAAAAAACAGTATAAAACCAAGTTACAGTGAAGTTTTCAGTATTCTACAATAGGAGGAAAGAAACAAAAGAGACAAAGAAAAAGCGACAGAAAATATATATATATATATACACGAGTAGCAAATTCACAGAAACATACTGAGATCGGTCCGTTCATTTAGCCCACAACCACTTTGTGCGTTTGTTTTTAAAATAATCTTGGCTTCTTTTTGCAGGAGTCTTTTATTTATGTCCAAACCATCACTATGAAACACCCGCTGCAAACCCATGAACTTAAGATGTTTAACGTCATCACCGTGCACGTCATACATATGTTTAATTAACTTTGGTACACCTTTCTTAGTTTTGAGTGAGCGGACATGTTCATAAAACCTTCTATTTAGTGGGCGAACTGTCTTCCCGATGTAGAAAAAGCCGCAGCTACAGGTTAAGGCGTAAACCACATTTCTAGTCCTGCAGCAGATTAAATCCGAGATCTGGAAAACGACTCCACCGAGTTTAACCGATTTACCAGCAGAAAAGTGACAACACCAATTACAATTACCACATTTAACATTTCCTACAGCGGGAGAATCTGTGAGCCAAGATTTAATGCTCATTTTTTTGGGTTCTTTAAACTTACTGCTGACAAGAGAATCTTTCAGATTTTTACATCGGCGGAAAGCTATTACAGGTTGTGGAGAAAAGTATTTAGTTAACACCGGATCTTGAGTGATAAGAAACCAGTTATTCTTTATGATGGTACGTATACAGTCAGCCATGGGGCTAAATTTGAAAGAAAAAGCAAAACGTGTGACATCTGAGGACTTTTGTGTGGCACTGCCACTTTTTTTGGGTTTAGATAAAAGTGAAGTACGTGAGGCTCTAAAGGCTCTATCACGGGCAACTTCCAGATCATTGATAGGGTACCCTCTGGTAGCCAAGCGGGAGACTAATTCACTAGCTTGAGCTAAGTAAGTATCATCAGTGCTATTAATACGTCTCAACCGCAAGAATTGTCCGTACGGGACAGCCTTCTTGGTGTGTGTGGGATGGTAGCTGTGGTAATGAAGGAAGGCATTAGTGGATGTGGGTTTTCTGTAACAGGTAGTGTGAATAGTTGCGTCATGCAGGGAGACCAAAACATCAAGAAATTCTATCTGATGTTGGATCAGTTTTATAAGTAAAGGTCATATTCATGGAATTAGAATTTAAATACTGAACAAAATCATGAAACATGTCAGTGGTCCCCTCCCACAAAACAAAAATATCGTCAACAAAACGAAAATAACCTTTGATGGATATAAGAAAAGGATTAGAAACACTGTAAACCATATTTTTTTCCAATAATGCGAGATATAGATTGGCGAGGGTACATGCGACGGGCGTACCCATCGCAGTACCCTCGTTTTGAATAAACCAGTCATCCCTAAACGTAAAAGCGTTATTGCCCAAAATTAAAGTCAAAGCCTCACAAACAAAATCAATAAATTCGGAGGTTCTATCAGAAAAAGAAAGCAACTCCCGAATAGCCTCTACACCTCCCGAATGGGGTATTCTAGTATACAGGCTTTCAATATCAATAGTACCCAGGATCATATTATCCGTGCATGGAAGGTCTTGGAGTGCCAATAAAAATTCATTGGTATCCTTGACCAGGGAGGGTACATTGGGAAGTAAAGGTCTCAGGAGCCAATCCACATATTTCGAGAGCGGCTCGGTGACCGAGCCAACTCCCGAAACAATAGGGCGTCCTGGGGGAGGAAGAATAGCTTTATGAATTTTGGGAATGTGATACCATATAGGGGGTCTGGGTGTAGGTGGTAATAATTTCTCAGCTTTATTTTAGACAAAATCCCTTTCTCCACACTGGTTCTAAGGAACGTCTGTAGGCGGGCTTTAATTTTACTAGTGGGGTTCTCCTTCAATTTAACATAAGTTCTAGTGTCACTAAGTTGTCGCATGGCTTCATTTAAATAATCTGTGGTCCAAAGTAAGACAGTGTTCCCCCCTTTATCGGCCTTTTTGACCGTGATGTCATCCCGGCTTTTAAGCCATTTTATACCCGCAATTTCTTGGGGGGTCAAGTTAGGTTTATCTGTGGGGTAAATAAGGGCTCTAACGTCCTCAAGGACTTTATTTCTAAAGAGATCTACATTGCTACCAAGAGGGATTGTAGGAGAGAAAACGGACTGAATTCCACCTGTAAAAAACTTTTTTTATTTTTAGTAATATCATTAAATGCAGAAGACCCGTTATCTCCGTCTGCCAAACCTAATAAAGTGTCAAGTACCACAGTGTCACTGGCTGAAGTGGCGCCCGCTAAAGAAAAACCAAGGGCACTGGAGGACATAGCAATGTCACCCTCAGGGGTCGCTGAACTGCCCGAGGGGACATATACATCAAAAAACTTTTTTAATTGTAATTTTCGTGCGGCCTTGAACAGGTCCACCTCGAAATCTGCGAGGTCGAACTGTTCAGTGACGCAAAAATTCAAACCCTTATTCAGTACTGCAATAACATTGTCCTCCAAGTGCACGTCCGTTAAATTTACAACCAGTGGTGGATCGTCAATCAATGGAAGTTCCCTGGATTGCTCCACGAAACTTGTTTCCTTTTCACACTCTGCGTTTTTCCTTCTTCGCCCACGTCCTCGGCGAATTTTCCTCTTAAAACTGGTACGTTTTTTGCCACAATTACCGGATCGGTGGAACCAGTGGAGGCAGCTGCCCCCAGCTCATCTAAGTGCCGGGTTGAGGTGGTTTGAACGTCCGGTTTTTTGGGATTATTGCTGTTATAAAAAGTTCTTTTCGGGTCCTGTGATTGGGTTTTTTTGTTTTTATTTTTACGTGTCAGCTCCTCCGTTGATGAAGAATCCGATTCAGTTGTCCAGAAGTCCGATCTTGTTTTATTTTTAGAACTCTGGTCGGTTCTCTGGTTCTTATATTTTTTATTGTTGTTATTGTTAAAGTTTCTTCTATTATGTCGTGGTTCTTTTCTAGTGGTAAATGCATTCCCAGTTTCATAATCTAGTTTGTCCCGAATGAATTTGTCCTTTTTTTGTTCTTTAATTTCAGTTTGTAATTTGGCCAATTTTACATCAAGTTTGTTTTGAAAGTCACTAAGAGCGGCGCCACTCAAACGTGTGCGAAGTTCCGTTTTCGATTTACACAGATTTTGTGCGGCCAGTTCATATTCAATTTCGTTACGTTTAAGAATGAGTTTCAGCAAATTCATGGCATGGATCTGATGTAGGTGATCCCATTCCTCAGCAAAGCCAGTATCATTGTGGAATTGAGAGATTTCCTTATATTGTCTCAATCCTCTAGGGGCTCGATCACACTGTATGTAGGCTTTCAGTGAATTA
Organism: Dendropsophus ebraccatus; assembly: GCA_027789725.1. Taxonomy (NCBI): domain Eukaryota; kingdom Metazoa; phylum Chordata; class Amphibia; order Anura; family Hylidae; genus Dendropsophus; species Dendropsophus ebraccatus. The sequence continues at coordinate 59,919,427 of JAQFWZ010000004.1, read as the reverse complement.
ATAGTCCAGAAAAGCCACAATTCTTTTTCGGCAAATTGTTGGACTTTAAACTCCAAACTCTTGTCGCTGAATGATTGCAAACAGTCTTTCTCATCACATTGCAGAAAAAAATTGTTGGCGTCCAACCGCCCTGCAGTTAATTCACACTCTGCGGTAGAAGGTGCTGGTGTGTCCGTGTTAATATCCATTGTAGCTAAGTCCATAGCAGCTGTATAAGTGGCGTCTGTTGAAGACATCTGAGCAGGCCGAGGAGGGTGTGCACACGCCAAAGAAAAGCACGTAAGTCAAACAGTGATCAAGGCAATAGAGACAGCTGGCTGGCAACTAACCACTCCAGATGATCGGCAAAACACATGGTATGGTAACTACGGAACAACACCTAGAAAGCACCTAAGAAACAGGGGTGCACCTCTCAAAAATGACAAGACACAGAACGAACTTCCAAAAGAGAAAGAAATAGAGAGGGCACTCACCATAAAAATCTTCTTTATTTAGTCCAAAATATAAAATTCATGCAGAGTGTGTAGCAGTCGGCGGGGACGCCGTACAATCACAGAAAGGGTGTGACAGCCGTTTCACGCGCGCATGCGCGCATCATCAGACACTCCTTCACTCCCTCACCTGCATCCATAAAAAGCCTATCGGTGCAGGTGCAAGGGGCGTAACAACAGCAATGCATAGGTTTAAAAAACAGTATAAAACGTACCAGTTTTAAGAGGAAAATTCGCCGAGGACGTGGGCGAAGAAGGAAAAACGCAGAGTGTGAAAAGGAAACAAGTTTCGTGGAGCAATCCAGGGAACTTCCATTGATTGACGATCCACCACTGGTTGTAAATTTAACGGACGTGCACTTGGAGGACAATGTTATTGCAGTACTGAATAAGGGTTTGAATTTTTGCGTCACTGAACAGTTCGACCTCGCAGATTTCGAGGTGGACCTGTTCAAGGCCGCACGAAAATTACAATTAAAAAAGTTTTTTGATGTATATGTCCCCTCGGGCAGTTCAGCGACCCCTGAGGGTGACATTGCTATGTCCTCCAGTGCCCTTGGTTTTTCTTTAGCGGGCGCCACTTCAGCCAGTGACACTGTGGTACTTGACACTTTATTAGGTTTGGCAGACGGAGATAACGGGTCTTCTGCATTTAATGATATTACTAAAAATAAAAAAAGTTTTTTTACAGGTGGAATTCAGTCCGTTTTCTCTCCTACAATCCCTCTTGGTAGCAATGTAGATCTCTTTAGAAATAAAGTCCTTGAGGACGTTAGAGCCCTTATTTACCCCACAGATAAACCTAACTTGACCCCCCAAGAAATTGCGGGTATAAAATGGCTTAAAAGCCGGGATGACATCACGGTCAAAAAGGCCGATAAAGGGGGGAACACTGTCTTACTTTGGACCACAGATTATTTAAATGAAGCCATGCGACAACTTAGTGACACTAGAACTTATGTTAAATTGAAGGAGAACCCCACTAGTAAAATTAAAGCCCGCCTACAGACGTTCCTTAGAACCAGTGTGGAGAAAGGGATTTTGTCTAAAAATAAAGCTGAGAAATTATTACCACCTACACCCAGACCCCCTATATGGTATCACATTCCCAAAATTCATAAAGCTATTCTTCCTCCCCCAGGACGCCCTATTGTTTCGGGAGTTGGCTCGGTCACCGAGCCGCTCTCGAAATATGTGGATTGGCTCCTGAGACCTTTACTTCCCAATGTACCCTCCCTGGTCAAGGATACCAATGAATTTTTATTGGCACTCCAAGACCTTCCATGCACGGATAATATGATCCTGGGTACTATTGATATTGAAAGCCTGTATACTAGAATACCCCATTCGGGAGGTGTAGAGGCTATTCGGGAGTTGCTTTCTTTTTCTGATAGAACCTCCGAATTTATTGATTTTGTTTGTGAGGCTTTGACTTTAATTTTGGGCAATAACGCTTTTACGTTTAGGGATGACTGGTTTATTCAAAACGAGGGTACTGCGATGGGTACGCCCGTCGCATGTACCCTCGCCAATCTATATCTCGCATTATTGGAAAAAAATATGGTTTACAGTGTTTCTAATCCTTTTCTTATATCCATCAAAGGTTATTTTCGTTTTGTTGACGATATTTTTGTTTTGTGGGAGGGGACCACTGACATGTTTCATGATTTTGTTCAGTATTTAAATTCTAATTCCATGAATATGACCTTTACTTATAAAACTGATCCAACATCAGATAGAATTTCTTGATGTTTTGGTCTCCCTGCATGACGCAACTATTCACACTACCTGTTACAGAAAACCCACATCCACTAATGCCTTCCTTCATTACCACAGCTACCATCCCACACACACCAAGAAGGCTGTCCCGTACGGACAATTCTTGCGGTTGAGACGTATTAATAGCACTGATGATACTTACTTAGCTCAAGCTAGTGAATTAGTCTCCCGCTTGGCTACCAGAGGGTACCCTATCAATGATCTGGAAGTTGCCCGTGATAGAGCCTTTAGAGCCTCACGTACTTCACTTTTATCTAAACCCAAAAAAAGTGGCAGCGCCACACAAAAGTCCTCAGATGTCACACGTTTTGCTTTTTCTTTCAAATTTAGCCCCATGGCTGACTGTATACGTACCATCATAAAGAATAACTGGTTTCTTATCACTCAAGATCCGGTGTTAACTAAATACTTTTCTCCACAACCTGTAATAGCTTTCCGCCGATGTAAAAATCTGAAAGATTCTCTTGTCAGCAGTAAGTTTAAAGAACCCAAAAAAATGAGCATTAAATCTTGGCTCACAGATTCTCCCGCTGTAGGAAATGTTAAATGTGGTAATTGTAATTGGTGTTGTCACTTTTCTGCTGGTAAATCGGTTAAACTCGGTGGAGTCGTTTTCCAGATCTCGGATTTAATCTGCTGCAGGACTAGAAATGTGGTTTACGCCTTAACCTGTAGCTGCGGCTTTTTCTACATCGGGAAGACAGTCCGCCCACTAAATAGAAGGTTTTATGAACATGTCCGCTCACTCAAAACTAAGAAAGGTGTACCAAAGTTAATTAAACATATGTATGACGTGCACGGTGATGACGTTAAACATCTTAAGTTCATGGGTTTGCAGCGGGTGTTTCATAGTGATGGTTTGGACATAAATAAAAGACTCCTGCAAAAAGAAGCCAAGATTATTTTAAAAACAAACGCACAAAGTGGTTGTGGGCTAAATGAACGGACCGATCTCAGTATGTTTCTGTGAATTTGCTACTCGTGTATATATATATATATATTTTCTGTCGCTTTTTCTTTGTCTCTTTTGTTTCTTTCCTCCTATTGTAGAATACTGAAAACTTCACTGTAACTTGGTTTTATACTGTTTTTTAAACCTATGCATTGCTGTTGTTACGCCCCTTGCACCTGCACCGATAGGCTTTTTATGGATGCAGGTGAGGGAGTGAAGGAGTGTCTGATGATGCGCGCATGCGCGCGTGAAACGGCTGTCACACCCTTTCTGTGATTGTACGGCGTCCCCGCCGACTGCTACACACTCTGCATGAATTTTATATTTTGGACTAAATAAAGAAGATTTTTATGGTGAGTGCCCTCTCTATTTCTTTCTCTTTTGGAAGTTCGTTCTGTGTCTTGTCATTTTTGAGAGGTGCACCCCTGTTTCTTAGGTGCTTTCTAGGTGTTGTTCCGTAGTTACCATACCATGTGTTTTGCCGATCATCTGGAGTGGTTAGTTGCCAGCCAGCTGTCTCTATTGCCTTGAAAATATATAAAACATTGAAGAAAAACAAGGAGAATTGCCACCAAAGAGACAAAGAATGCCGACATACAATCTATTATACTCCTGTCATTTCCAGAACTGCAGTCACCATTGTATTAGAAGCCCCTGCTGGTTCATTGTCTTTACTGAATGCATTGCCGATGGGATTTACACCAGGACCAGGACTGCCACGTGAGTCAGGCCACAAAAGACACTGCAATGGCCCAGTGGATGAAGGCCTGCTGTGCTGCCCACCCGGATCATCACCGGCGGTAATATTGCCCACCCCGGCGGTGGTATTGCCCACTGACACACGGCTGTGAAGATAGAAGAGGTGCAGGTGTCAGGACGGAATAACCACAGAGTCCAAGGCCTAATCAGTTGAACAGTTTTCTGTAATCTTCAGTGCAATACAAGAAAATAGCAACTTGGCAATAAGAGAATAGTCGTGATAAGAGAATAGTCCTTTCTCCTTGTGGGCAACACAGATAACTTGAGCTACAAACTTAGGTATATAGGTCAGTCTCTGTGTACTTGCAGGTTAGGTTTAAGTTGGGTTAGGCTTGGAAGAAGGCTAGGGGCTACCAAGGGGACCTTGCCTAGGAAGTAGCAGAACTCTGTCAGGGTGACTGGACTGTAGAATAGGTGATAGAAGAGATACCCGTACTCTCGGCTTGCCAGAAAGATCACAGAGTGCCAGTTCTGAGTGCAGGCGATGAGCTTGCAAACCTGGGAGTAGCCTCTCAAGATTTCCAGAGATGACTGAGCAGACATCAATGGAGTACTTCGGCTTACCTGCACTTTGCTCCACAGCACACAAACCTCTTTGTACAAGAACGTCCTGACTTGAGAAGGAATAGTCACCCCAGGCATAGGCAAAGGATTATCCCTGACCCGTAGTTACCCCACCTTTAGCTTTGAGCACTGCAGAATAGTCTGGAACACACAATAGCTAGAACTCCACATTAACCACCACTAGACTAGTCTCTCTCCAAAAACTAACAGACCGCTTTAAAGTAGAGGCCGGGACTTGTCTCCCATTGATGAGGAAGCTTCTGGAAAGGACTGAACCTTGGTGGTTGAGGTTGTAGTGGTGGGTGGTACCCAGCTCAAGGATTGGACAACAGTGAACAGAAACAAGTGCAAAGTTAACCCTTAATTACAGTTTCAGCCATGCAGCGAACAAGAAAAGTGAGACACCTAGTGGTAGAAAAGGAGAAAAGTCCACCTTCAGTCCAGAGCATAGAATTACACATAAAATACCTGATGACAGGTGTACTAGAACAGTAGGGTCACACCCGCTCTGGGACACTAGATATTAGGATCTGGGAGATGGGTTGTGACAGGCGGTGGTTCAGTATCAGGGTCTGGGGAGATGGGTCGTGACAGGCGTCGGATCAGTATCGGGATCTGGGAGATAGGTTGTCACAGGCGGCGGTTTAGTATGAAGATCTGGGGAGATGGTTCGTGACAGGCGGTGGTTCAGTATCTGAGGAGATGGGTCAAGACAGATGGTGGTTTTCTATCAGGATCTGGAAGTTGTGACAGGCGGTGGTTCAGTATCTGAGGAGATGGTTCGTGACAGGTGGTGGTTCAGTATCTGAGGAGATGGTTCGTGACAGGCGGTGGTTCAGTATCTGAGGAGATGGTTCGTGACAGGCGGTGGTTCAGTATGTGAGGAGATGGTTCGTGACAGGCGGTGGTTCAGTATGTGAGGAGATGGTTCGTGACAGGCGGTGGTTTAGTATCTGAGGAGATGGTTCGTGACAGGCGGTGGTTCAGTATCTGAGGAGATGGTTCGTGACATGCGGTGGTTCAGTATCTGAGGAGATGGTTCGTGACATGCGGTGGTTCAGTATCTGAGGAGATGGTTCGTGACAGGCGGTGGTTCAGTATGTGAGGAGATGGTTCGTGACAGGCGGTGGTTCAGTATCTAAGGAGATGGGTCAAGACAGATGGTGGTTTTCTATCAGGATCTGGAAGTTGTGACAGGCGGTGGTTCAGTATCTGAGGAGATGGTTCGTGACAGGTGGTGGTTTAGTATCTGAGGAGATGGTTCGTGACAGGCGGTGGTTCAGTATCTGAGGAGATGGTTCGTGACAGGCGGTGGTTCAGTATCTGAGGAGATGGTTCGTGACAGGCGGTGGTTCAGTATCTGAGGAGATGGTTCGTGACAGGCGGTGGTTCAGTATCTGAGGAGATGGGTCAAGACAGATGGTGGTTCGGTATCAGGATCTGGAAGTTGTGACAGGCGTTGTATTAGTATCAGGATCTGAACTCCAGAAACATCAGATGATCTTATGGCCACCAAGATTGTTGGTGCAGCTCTGGTTGTGCTTGGAGCATAAGACATGATACAATCCAAGATCATACAGTGCAAGATAAGAAAAGTAGAGGATCTCCAGAGTTCCTTAATATTATAAATCAGTCAAAAATATCAAATTAGGTTAAAACATTGCAAATGAAGCTAAAGCAATGATGGGAGGGGGAGGAGGAGGCTGCACGGACGTCGCTGATGGATATTTGGCACTGACTTCATCTACGGAGGAGGAAGAGACTCAACTGCTGCAACAATTCTGTCCGGAATGAGAATCTCATGTGGCAGATGGAGATTTTGCCTGTAAAGACGAGTATGTGAAGAGGAGATAACAATGATGGAAAGGAAGCGACTCCGGGGAATTACTCAGGGAAGGCGCTGATTAAAATATTCTGTGTCTGCAGTAAAGAAGAAGCGACAGATCCAAGACTCATGGAAAGCTCCACAACGGACACAGAGAGCGGCGTAGAGGATCACGTCCTGTCTAAAATGGCTATATAACGTTACTATTATACTGCCCCCTATTATCCTTCCCCCTATTTATCCTGCCCCCTATTATACAGCGTCCTATTATCCTGCCCCCTATTTATACTGCCCCCTATTATACTGCCCCCTATTTATCCTGCCCCCTATTTATACTGCCCCCTATTATCCTTCCCCCTATTATCCTGCCCCCTATTATACAGCCCCCTATTATCCTGCCCCCTATTATACTGCCCCCTATTCATACTGCCCCCTATTTATACTGCCCCCTATTATACTGCCCCCTATTCATACTGCCCCCTATTTATACTGCCCCCTATTATCCTGCCCCCTATTATACTGCCCCCTATTCATACTGCCCCCTATTTATACTTGAGTTCCCTGTAAGAGGTTTTGGAGTATCTTATGTTACCAGATGAACTGAGAATGGATGAGACTTGAGGTTTTTGGGAGTTACTATAGGGCCTGAGGCTTATGGAGGAGGACCACCTGGGGGGATCTGTCCAATACGCATGGCACTCGGCTGGGGGGATTCTGACAACCCTGGCTACAGACGTGACCACTTTATAGAGGAATAACCAGCACCCATGTCTATGAACGATCCGTCAGTGCAGCGCAGGATTGGTCAGAACTGGAGGGAAAGTGTTGCAGGGCTGTGATAGGTTGAGAGATGGGGAGGTGGCTGGCAAACTCTCCTTCATAGGCAGTTAACCTACCTACATACATACATACATACATACATGCATACACATAAATATAGGTATACTGTACACCCATACACACATACAAAGTGGTGTAGCTATAGGGGTCGCAGCGGTTGCCATGGCGACTGGGCCCATACCCTGCTGGGCCCCATCACTACTTTCTGTCACTCTGCAATTCTCCCCTATCGGTTGTGATAATGACAGCCGGTCTCCATGCTGGGACTTACAATCCGGCAGACTGATGGGCTGTCCAGGCTGGCAGTACATGGGAGGCCGCCTAGGCTATAAAACCTGCATTTTAAAAAAAGTAACAGGCAGTGCAGTGGACACCCCTCCCTCCCTCTCAGGCCCCCCTTTCCTTGCTGCCTAAGCAGTTGCTGAGGGCCACCACCAGAATGAGGGGGCGCTTTCAGACGCTACTATTACAGATGCACATGGCTGCTCTGTGTAGCAGCAGGCAATACTGCAGACGACTGACCCCATTACATGGCTGCTGGAGGAGGAGGAGATCTGCTGCACAAGGCCTTCTTTCTGTGGCTACCTGTCCCAGGATGCCGAACAGTGGGAAGCGGACCCGGAGACAGCGCACAGGGGGTTACTGGGCGGTACCAGCACACTTCCAGCAACATACAGGAGAGGAGGACTCTGTGTGTGTGTCCTTGTCTGGGTATACCTGACTGTATGTGTACATGAGACATTAGCTAGGCCCCTGTGTGTACATGAGACATTAGCTAGGCCCCTGTGTGTACATAAGACATTACGCCCCTGTGTGTACATGAGACATCAGCTAGGCCCCTGTGTGTACATGAGACATTAGCTAGGCCTCTGTGTGTACATGAGACATTAGCTAGGCCTGTGTGTACATGAGACATTAGCTAGGCCCCTGTGTGTACATGAGACATTAGCTAGGCCTCTGTGTGTACATGAGACATTAGCTAGGCCCCTGTGTGTACATGAGACATTAGCTAGGCCTCTGTGTGTACATGAGACATTAGCTAGGCCTCTGTGTGTACATGAGACATTAGCTAGGCCTCTGTGTGTACATGAGACATTAGCTAGGCCCCTGTGTGTACATGAGACATTAGCTAGGCCCCTGTGTGTACATGAGACATTAGCTAGGCCTCTGTGTGTACATGAGACATTAGCTAGGCCTCTGTGTGTACATGAGGCATTACGCCCCTGTGTGTACATGAGACATTAGCTAGGCCCCTGTGTGTACATGAGACATTAGCTAGGCCTCTGTGTGTACATGAGACATAAGCTAGGCCTCTGTGTGTACATGAGACATTAGCTAGGCCTCTGTGTGTACATGAGACATTAGCTAGGCCTCTGTGTGTACATGAGACATTAGCTAGGCCTCTGTGTGTACATGAGACATAAGCTAGGCCTCTGTGTGTACATGAGACATTAGCTAGGCCTCTGTGTGTACATGAGACATTAGCTAGGCCCCTGTGTGTACAAGAGACATTAGCTAGGCCCCTGTGTGTACATGAGACATTAGCTAGGCCTCTGTGTGTACATGAGACATTAGCTAGGCCTCTGTGTGTACATGAGGCATTACGCCCCTGTGCGTACATGAGACATTAGCTAGGCCTCTGTGTGTACATGAGACATTAGCTAGGCCCCTGTATGTACATGAGACATTAGTTAGGCCCCTGTGTGTACATGAGACATTAGCTAGGCCCCTGTGTGTACATGAGACATTAGCTAGGCCCCTGTTTGTATATAAGACATTAGCTAGGCCTCTGTGTGTACATGAGACATTAGCTAGGCCCCTGTGTGTACATGAGGCATTAGCTAGGCCTGTGTGTACATGAGACATTAGCTAGGCCCCTGTGTGTACATGAGACATCAGCTAGGCCCCTGTGTGTACATGAGACATTAGCTAGGCCCCTGTGTGTACATGAGACATTAGCTAGGCTGAGGATACTGCATCTCCAATAAAGATGTTACTCGGCTACTAGTGGTGAGTGCATACTCTGTTCCTACACATTACAATAGTGTGCGTTTTTGCTGCAATTTTTGTGCACCTCCACAAGCCTACATTTAGCCACAGTTCACACTGCATATAAGTGCTATCCTTGTTGCAGTGTTTATGTAGTGCTGGCTACCCCATGTCTTTTTTGTTATTATAGTAGTTATATTCCTGTATATAGGAGCAGTATTATAGTAGTTATATTCCTGTATATAGGAGCAGTATTATAGTAGTTATATTCCTGTATATAGGAGCAGTATTATAGTAGTTATATCCCTGTATATAGGAGCAGTATTATAGTAGTTATATTCCTGTATATAGGAGCAGTATTATAGCAGTTATATTCCTGTATATAGGAGCAGTACTATAGTAGTTATATTCCTGTATATAGGAGCAGTATTATAGTAGTTATATTCCTGTATATAGGAGCAGTATTATAGTAGTTATATTCCTGTATATAGGAGCAGTATTATAGTAGTTATATTCCTGTATATAGGAGCAGTATTATAGTAGTTATATTCCTGTATATAGGAGCAGTATTATAGTAGTTATATCCCTGTATATAGGAGCAGTATTATAGTAGTTATATTCCTGTATATAGGAGCAGTATTATAGCAGTTATATTCCTGTATATAGGAGCAGTACTATAGTAGTTATATTCCTGTATATAGGAGCAGTATTATAGTAGTTATATTCCTGTATATAGGAGCAGTATTATAGTAGTTATATTCCTGTATATAGGAGCAGTATTATAGTAGTTATATTCCTGTATATAGGAGCAGTATTATAGTAGTTATATCCCTGTATATAGGAGCAGTATTATAGTAGTATATTCCTGTATATAGGGAGCAGTATTATAGTAGTTATATTCCTGTATATAGGAGCAGTATTATAGTAGTATATTCCTGTGTATAGGAGCAGTATTATAGTAGTTATATTCCTGTATATAGGAGCAGTATTATAGTAGTTATATCCCTGTATATAGGAGCAGTATTATAGTAGTTATATCCCTGTATATAGGAGCAGTATTATAGTAGTTATATCCCTGTATATAGGAGCAGTATTATAGTAGTTATATTCCTGTATATAGGAGCAGTTTTATAGTAGTTATATTCCTGTGTATAGGAGCAGTATTATAGTAGTTATATTCCTGTGTATAGGAGCAGTATTATAGTAGTTATATTCCTGTATATAGGAGGCAATTTTTATTGGTATAAAACAAACATAAATACAGAACTACTTTTCCATCAGAATAAATAAATAAAAAATAATCATACAGTATATAACTTATACTTTTGCAAAGGAAAATAAATTTATACTAATTGTAACTTAAGTCCATTTTAACTAAAGGGGAAAAGAAATAAAAGTAAATAAATAAATAATAGCCTCCATGACAATATACAATATACAATACAATACAATACAATCCATTAGTCGAGATGGACGTTCCTCCATAATTTGATGTTCTCCCCTTTTTTCCTGACCTCTAGTGCTTGGATCCACCTGAGCTCTGACATAATGAGGGATATGGCTTTGCTGTGATTGAATGGCTCACTATGTATGGAGACTCGTGTTCTTGTGTGCCAGTGGTAATATTTTGTCACAGAGATGATCAGATACAGGGTCCCCCGGTTGATGTTATTCCCATTAGATGTGACCCCATAGATGATTTCTGGGTATTTCAGGGACTGTAATGTTGGGATCCTTAGCTTGGCTGATATGTCACACCAGATTTTCCGTCCACCCCAACACTCTGAGATGAAGTGATCCATAGTCTCCTCCTGCTGACAACCCAAGGGACACATGCGATCTGACACACTGAGGAACTTTAGATTTCCCCTAACAAAAAGCTTCCCCTGTAATGACAGCCAGGAGATATCCCAGAACTTAGGGGGGAGCCGCGGACCATTGAGAAGCCGCAGACTGTCCTGCAAGATGGTAGTTGGACAGTCTCTAAGTACAGGCTGTACACTGTAGAACGTCCTACACACTCTGGAGTATAGATCTCTCCTGGTTTTACTCTCAATGAAACACTTATCAATACCCCATTTCTTGAGACATCGTATTCCATACTCCAGATACTGGGGAAGGTGTCCAGGAGTCAATTTCCCCCTCTTGAGACTGCCGCCTCGCATCCAAGGTTCTGCAAAAGGCAATATCCAGTCCCTGATACTATTCACCCACGGGGAGCTGTTATTTGAGTCCAGGCAACCAAAATTAACTTTAAGAAACATGGAGTCAAAAAACACCCTTGGATTTAACATATCTAGCCCACCCTCTTTCCTCTGCAGGTAAGTTATCCCTCTTTTTACTGGGTTCAACCTGTTCCCCCATAAGAGCTGGAAGAACAGGCTAAAGAGCCTACCCGAGAAAGATTCTGGCAAAGGAAAGACGACAGAGACGTACAAGAAGACGGGGACCAGGTAAGTCTTCATCATTGAGATCCGCTCTCTATAGGTCAGCCTCCAGTTCTTCCACCGCTGAACCTTTACATTTCCGGCATCCAACTTCTCTTCCCAATTTAACCTGGAATTATCGTCCCTCCCAAATTTAACCCCAAGGATCTTAATATGGGTGGAGGCCTTGGCAAACTGCGGCAGATCAAAATCTGGGTCTGTACTCAATGTCCAGAGAGCTTGACTCTTCTCAAGGTTGACCAGAGACCCTGAGGCCTCCGAGTAGCTTCTGATGGCTGCAGACAACATCTCCACCTCACGAGGCTCAGATATCACTACAGTCACATCATCCGCGTAGGCAACAACATCCAGGGGCAAGCAATGGGGGACTGGTACCCCCTGAAAACCACACCGCTGCAGCGATCTCAGGAACGGATCGATAGCAAACACATACAGCAGTGGACTCAGTGGGCAACCTTGTCGCACCCCTGCCTCTACCCTGAACGTGCCACCCTGCCAACCATTGATCAGAGGAAAGCTCTCAGCCTCACAGTACAAAGTTCTCAGCCAATCTATGAATTGTCCCGGAATACCATACTTTGATAAAGTGGCCCATAGATACGCATGATCAACTCTGTCAAAGGCTTTAGCCTGGTCAAGACCAACAACATATCTCCCACACCCAAGGGCTTTACATCTCTCAAACATCTCACGAATAGAGAGCACCGCTCCAGAGATGTTCCGCCCTTGTACCGTGCCATACTGACAGCCTGCCAACAGTGCCGGGGACAAACAAACTAATCTAGAAAACAGAATTTTTGCCAGAATTTTCCTGTCGACATTCAAGAGGGCAATTGGCCTCCAGTTCTTGATGTCGCTAGGGTCTTTACCTTTAGACAGCAGAATTAGCGATGAGACCCTCATGGATGGAGGCATCAGGTGATTTTCTAGACAATTCCTATATACATCCACGAGGATTGGAGCCAGGAGGTCTCTGAATTTCTTATAAAATTCAGCTGTAATACCATCTGGACCTGGTGCCTTCTTCAGATGTAACTTATCAATGGCCTCTTTGACCTCCTCCACCGATAATTCTGCTGTCAAAGGAGAAAAGTCCAAATCATTAGTATCAGGCACTGGAGTTGCCTCCAAGAATTGGGTCACTTTTTCTTTATCCAAAGCCTTCCTCTGAAACAAGTCAGTATAGTAAGATCTCACGACCCCCAGGATACCCTCCCGCGATTCCTGCAAAACACCCTGGGAGTCAGTGAGACCGCTGACAGATTTCTTTGCCACGCGCTCCCGGCAACTCTCGAAGGGATCAGGAGACCCTAAGGACCCATAATCCCGTTCAACCACCAGGGAGGTATACCTGCTATACTGATACTGCCTCATCTCAGATTTCAGCCGGTCAATCCTTTGTTGGTCATCCCCTCCCGCCGAATAGAGTGACTCCAATTCTTTACGCAGTCTTAGATACTGGCCATACTTACTCTTCCCTCTTTTAATAGACAGTTTCCTCAAGAGGGAGCCGATCTCCTCCTTGACATCCTCCCACCAGTCAGCCATACTGTCATAAAAATCCACTCTCTCAAGTTGGTTCTGGAGGAGGGAGTGAATACAATTCTGGACATAAACATCATCCAGGAGGCTGGAATTAAGTTTCCATAACCCCCTACCAAGATCTGGACGTTTGGCAACTCCCAGGCAGAAACACAAGGCCAGGTGGTCGGAGTATGGGACGGCTTTCTCATTTATCCCGCTAACAGTTTCCGTGGGATTCACAAACGCCAGATCTATTCTACTCCTCCTGTCACCACAGCAGTATGTAAATTTCGGCCTCCTCCCACCCTGTGTAAAGACGTCACTCAGACCAGCCTGCAAAATGATGTTATTAAGGACTGTAGAGTCCCTGACCACAGCTCTGCCGGAGGACCTGTCACCTGCTGACCGGGCAACATTAAAGTCTCCAGCTAATACAACAGGAATAGAGGTAAATAGGTATGGCTTCACCTCATTAAGGACATGGATCCTTTCAGTCACTGTCTGTGGGCCATAGATGTTAATAAACCTCAGCCGTCTGCCGTGGACAGTGACCTCAAGGACCAGACACCTCCCCATAACAACCTCAGTCATCCTATGTACAGTCACGTCAGTGGTGTTAAACAATATGGCTACTCCAGCATAAGGCTCTACAGCCAGTGACCAAAAGGACGGACCAGACGTCCAATCTCTCTGGGCCTCAGACAACAGTCCAGATGACGTCAGACGTGTCTCCTGTAAGAAGATGACATCAGCATTCAGGTGTCTCAGATGGTCGTATACTGCATGTCTCGTCCTTCTTACTTTTATACTGTTGGCATTACTGGAGATGATGTTTAATGAGAACCCAGCCATGAGAAGACAATAGAAGAAGACCATATACGTGACTGCCATCATCACATGTCAGAGTCGCTGTCTCTACCTCCAGTCTCCATGTCTGAATGTGTCGGAGTCTCTATAGTGGGAGTTTTCTTTTTTGTGCGGGGGAGCCCTGTGTCCTCTTCACACTCTTTATCAATCCTTTCTAGCTCTTTCTCATAGTCACCATCTGATTCTGAGAGGACATCATATCTATTAGATAAGACCATGATTCCATCAATGGTAGTGACTGGTTTCTTGGCCCTCTGGCCAGCGCAGGGACTCTCCTCAGGTTTGCGGGTGGACGGGTCTTTTTTCTTCCTCTTGTTACTCTTTATTTCCTCAAAAACAGACGGTGACATAGAGGAGACTACTTGTGGCTGCTGCTGGTCTGAGGTGGCCTGTGTGTGTCCCTGCACCCCCTCTGTGCATCTCTGTACCCCTGCTGTGTGTGCTTGCACCCCCTCTGTGCATCTCTGTACCCCTGCTGTGTGTGCTTGCACCCCCTCTGATGATGCACCTGGTGTTAAATTGTCGGACCCCTGCTGGACCTCCTGTCTGGTCAGTATTGTCCCTGATATTAGAGCCTCCTCCTCTAAGACGTCTGTGGCTGCCAGCAAGTCCTGGTCAGGGAGATCTCCACATATGTTGTGCCAGGCATCTGGGCATTCCCTGTGCGGGTGGCCAATCCTACCACATAGGTTACAGCGGATGTTCTTGCAGATGGAACTGACATGGCCGACCTCCCCACACAGGTTGCACCTCAGCACCGTGCACACACTCGCCACATGACCCAGTTTACCACACTTAAAGCATTTCCTAGGCTGCCCAGGATAGAAACAGACCCCCTTCTCTCTCCCAATGAAGAAGGAATTGGGGAGATGCAGCGTGATGTTATTGTGCTGGCGCAGCTTTACCAGTGCCCTCCACCCGCCTGTCCAGATACCATCATCATCACGGGCTTTGGTGAGGTCAGACATGAGGTCACAGTGTCGCCTGAGCCATACCACTATATCCTGGGGGGGAACAGACTCATTCCAGAAGATTATATTTACAGTAGCGGTATCAGGCTTAGAAATGGGAATGAGAATGAACTTATTCCAGCTCTCTGTGTCCCTAAACCTGGGAAACTGCGCCCAAAACCGATCCAGACTGGACATGAGCTTAAAGCTAACGTCATAGCCCTGTCTGTCTGGAAGGTTTATTACTGCCAGGATGTCGGCTGGTGAGAACCCCATCTGGTGGCACAGAAGCTCCCGGATCACTAGTCTCCTGCTAGGGAGGTCTTCCATCTGGTGGCACAGGAGCTCCCGGATCACTAGTCTCCTGGCTGGGAGGTCTTCTTTGTTGCCCTTATGCTTAAACCTCACCACGTTCCTCCTCTTAAACGCCTGGCCGGTATAATGGGCACTGGGGGTGAATGATGGAGCACCCCGACTCCAGGCGTTTCTGGGAGGTTCCTGACGGGGGGCACTCTCAGGGGGTTTAGGGTGAGGATCGGTACTAGAAGGGGCAGCCTCAACCTGTGGGGGTAATGGGGGGAAATCACATGCAACATTATTTTCTATCTCCACCCCATCAACCATGGCATCATCAGATGGTTCCATGTCCCACACAGACTGCGTATCCCCTCCAACCCCTGACACCTCAGGTACACCATGACCACCACTACTGTCCACAGTATGACACCCAGATGACTGTCCACTGTCACTGCTGGCTGGGACTTGTGGTGCCAATGCTGTTATTACTGGGAATTGTAGTCCACGTGCTGCTGTTTGAGGGAAAGGTAAACCATGACCTCCATCACTGTCCACAGTCTTACACACAGATGACTCCCCATTATCCTGCTGCTGTGCAGTGTTGGCTGGGACTTGTAGTGCCTTTGCTGTTACTCCTGGAACTTGTAGTCCATGTGCTGCTGCCTGAGGGTCAGACACAGCATGATCACCATTACTATCCATAGTCTCACACACCAATGACTCTAAACTGTCCTGCTGCCGTGCAGTGTTGGCTGGGACTTGTAGTGCATGTGCAGTCTGAGGGATAGTTTGTTGCTCAGGGACAGCCGGAGATGTTTTTGGCTGTTGTCCCTGCTGGTGTTTCTTGCCCTCCTGGAACACAAAGCTTGGGGCCTGCAGGATGACACGGGGCCCTCGCTGGGACATAGACGCAGCGTCTGAGGGTCTGGACTGGGATGATACAGTCTGTGCTTGGGCAGCAAAGCGTTCCTGATTGTGGTAAGTCTCAGCCAGAGGCCCCATCCTCTCCAGGACACAGTCCATCTCCCTCACCACCTCAGCCAGCTCAACGCTCAGGGAGTGCAGCTTAGCATCATACAGGGTGTTACTCTCAGGGTGGACAGTTTTAAGGTTGTAAATACAGTCTATTTGTAACTGCAGCATTTGTTTATGGTGTTTATGCTCCCCCATCCTCCTTACCAGACCTGGGATCTCCTTGGCCATCTGCAGCTCAGGTGCTCTCTTTGCCTCCTTCTCTGTTGGTGCTGCTGGTCTCTCTGGCTTCTCCTCAGGTGTAGGCCTCTGTGGTCTCTCAGGCTGTTTGCAATCACCTGGTTCCTGCTTTGTTGCAGATCTGGTCTTGCCATGACCCACCATCCTGGAGACCATCACCTGCTGCCTGATGTTCTCCTGCAGGGTCTGTCTCTCCAGAGATGTCCTCTTCTGTCTGGGTGCAGGTGTGGGGGGCTGTGCACCTGCTGCTTCTCCTGTTTGTCTCACCATGTGCTCACCTTGCTGGCTTGACTTGGGGCTTCCTGCTGCTGCTGCTGCTGTTTCTTTGGTTGTCTTACTGACTTCCATCTTCAAATCTTTCTTTACTGTACTTTTGCTGCTTACATTCACACTGCTGCTTTGCTTACTGGACACTCTGGGATTTTCATCCACTGTAGAATGATGGGAGTTGTCTCCCAGTGTAGGCCTTGGAGCCTGGGCCTCGCTTGGGGAGCTTCCCCACCCAGGGTGGCCCCGCCCTGGGCTTTCTCCAGGCATGAGAGCAATGCAGGAGAGCTACCAACACACGTCCTCACAGGTAGGAGGCAGTATTATAGTAGTTATATTCCTGTATATAGGAGCAGTATTATAGTAGTTATATTCCTGTATATAGGGGGCAGTATTATAGTAGTATATTCCTGTATATAGGAGCAGTATTATAGTAGTATAGTCCTGTATATAGGAGCAGTATTATAGTAGTGATATTCCTGTATATAGGAGCAGTATTATAGTAGTTATATTCCTGTATATAGGAGCAGTAATATAGTAGTTATATCCCTGTATATAGGAGCAGTATTATAGTAGTTATATCCCTGTATATAGGGGGCAGTATTATAGTAGTATATTCCTGTATATAGGAGCAGTATTATAGTAGTTATACGAACTGGAGAGAGTGGAACGGCTGCACATCCCATCTATGGCTGATACTAATGCCGCTAGGCCTATATTAAAAATCAACACCAGAGTGTCTGTATATGAATTGATCAAGCCATATTGCCCCGTGTACCACCGCGCAGGTCCTCTGGTCCACACGAGTCCCTACGCTAACTCCCACACCGTGTCGGTCAGCGACCGCCAAACCCCGCAAAGCGTGCACATGCAGGGACAGGGAGGCCATGGAACGGCCCTGCAAACCCCAATGTCACAGGACCAGACCCAAAAAGCCCCACCGAAACCCAGCCCAGCACCACCGGCGGGAAGGCTGCCCCCAAACGACACAAGTATGGATATGGTATTACACTTACCATTGCTGCTCTCACCATATCCATACTTGTTGTCGTTTGGGGGCAGCCTTCCCCGCCGGTGGTGCTGGCTGGTCCTGGTGAGACCCACATGACCGCAATTAGCAGGAGACACCTGAGTGCAACATGGTTTTAATCCCTCCTGTTTTTTCCCATTCTGTTTGCTGCAGCTATGGTGAGCGCAATACCTCATCCAGACTTGTGCTGTTTGGGGGCGACCTTCTCCGCCGGCGGTGCTGGCCGGGTTCTGGTGTGGTGTTTTTTGGGTCTGGTCCTGTGACATGGGGTCGCAGGCCGTCCCATGGCCCCCCGTTCCCTGACTGTGCACGCCTGCGGGGTTGGTGGCCATTGACTGGCACGGTGTGGACTTAGTGTAGGGACCCATGTGTATCAGATACCGGCACGAGGTACATGGGGCAGTATGGCTTGATCAATTCATACACAAAATTCTGATGTGTTTTTTAATTTTGCCTAGGGGCACTAGTATCAGCCATAGGTGTGAGGTGCAGCACTCTGTTTCTTCCCTGAACCGCATTTTGCTTCTCTCTCTTTTCTCCGTGTTTTTGCACTCCTCCTGGTGAGACCCACATGACCGCAATTAGCAGGAGACACCTGAGTGCACATGGTTTTAATCCCTCCTGTTTTTTCCCATTCTGTTTGCTGCAGCTATGGTGAGCGCAATACCTCATCCAGACTTGTGCTGTTTGGGGGCGACCTTCTCCGCCGGCGGTGCTGGCCGGGTTCTGGTGTGGTGTTTTTGGGTCTGGTCCTGTGACATGGGGGTCGCAGGGCCGTCCCATGGCCCCCGTTCCCTGACTGTGCACGCCTGCGGGGGTTGGTGGCCATTGACTGGCACGGTGTGGACTTAGTGTAGGGACCCATGTGTATCAGATACCGGCACGAGGTACATGGGGCAGTATGGCTTGATCAATTCATACACAAAATTCTGATGTGTTTTTTAATTTTGCCTAGGGGCACTAGTATCAGCCATAGGTGTGAGGTGCAGCACTCTGTTTCTTCCCTGAACCGCATTTTGCTTCTCTCTTTTCTCCGTGTTTTTGCACTCCTCCTGGTGAGACCCACATGACCGCAATTAGCAGGAGACACCTGAGTGCACATGGTTTTAATCCCTCCTGTTTTTTTCCCATTCTGTTTGCTGCAGCTATGGTGAGCGCAATACCTCATCCAGACTTGTGCTGTTTGGGGGCGACCTTCTCCGCCGGCGGTGCTGGCCGGGTTCTGGTGTGGTGTTTTTGGGTCTGGTCCTGTGACATGGGGGTCGCAGGGCCGTCCCATGGCCCCCGTTCCTGACTGTGCACGCCTGCGGGGTTGGTGGCCATTGACTGGCACGGTGTGGACTTAGTGTAGGGACCCATGTGTATCAGATACCGGCACGAGGTACATGGGGCAGTATGGCTTGATCAATTCATACACAAAATTCTGATGTGTTTTTTAATTTTGCCTAGGGGCACTAGTATCAGCCATAGGTGTGAGGTGCAGCACTCTGTTTCTTCCCTGAACCGCATTATAGTAGTTATATTCCTGTATATAGGGAGCAGTATTATAGTAGTTATATCCCTGTATATATGGGGCAGTATTATAGTAGTTATATTCCTGTATATAGGAGCAGTATTATAGTAGTTATATTCCTGTATATAGGAGCAGTATTATAGTAGTTATATCCCTGTATATAGGAGCAGTATTATAGTAGTATATTCCTGTATATAGGAGCAGTATTATAGTAGTTATATTCCTGTATATAGGATCAGTATTATAGTAGTTATATCCCTGTATATAGGAGCAGTATTATAGTAGTATATTCCTGTATATAGGAGCAGTATTATAGTAGTTATATCCCTGTATATAGGGGCAGTATTATAGTAGTATATCCCTGTATATAGGAGCAGTATTATAGTAGTTATATTCCTGTATATAGGAGCAGTATTATAGTAGTTATATTCCTGTATATAGGGGCAGTATTATAGTAGTTATATCCCTGTATATAGGAGTAGTATTATAGTAGTTATATCCCTGTATATAGGAGCAGTATTATAGTAGTTATATTCCTGTATATAGGAGCAGTATAGTAGTTATATTCCTGTATATAGGGAGCAGTATTATAGTAGTTATATTCCTGTATATAGGGAGCAGTATTATAGTAGTTATATTCCTGTATATAGGAGCAGTATTATAGTAGTTATATTCCTGTAAATAGGAGGCAATTTTTATTAGTAGAAAAACAAACAAAATAACAGAAAGATTTACAATAAGGTCAACCAAAGAACAAACACAGATCAGTATTAAAAATCATACATCTCAGTTAATGAAAATAAATAAATAATATTAACTTGGAGAAAGTCCAATGCTGTCGAAGGGATTTTGGGGGGGTGTGGGGACAAAAAAAAAAAAAAAAAAAAAAAAAAAAATCATCCTAAAGGTGAATATCAATCTATATACACATTGTTCCATAATGTTAGATTTTTCTTATTTTTCCCAACCTCCAAATATTTCATCCACCTAAGTTCTGACAGGATAAGGTCCACTGCTCTACTGTGATAGAAGGGTTCGCTATACATAGACACTCTGGATCTAGTCTGCCAGTGGTAGTATTTGATGACTGTAATGATGAGATACAAGGTCCCCCGGTCAATGTTACTCACAGTAGATGTTACACCATAGATGATATCAGGGTATTTTAGTGCCTTCAGTCCTGGGATTTTAAGCTTTTGGGATACCTCCTGCCATATTTGTCGCCCTCCCCAGCACTCTGATATGAAATGTGCCATTGTCTCCTCCTCCGGACATCCCAGGGGACACTTGCGATCCAACACACTCAGGTATTTTAAATTCCCTTTAACATAAAGTTTTCCATGTAAGGACAACCAGGCAATGTCATGACACTTCTTAGGGAGCCTCACATTGTTGAGGAGCCTCAAACTCTCCTGTAAGGTTTTAGTTGTACAATCCCTTAGTGCCAGCTGTAAACAAAAGAAAGTCTTGCACACTCTGACATATAGCTCCTTTCGGGTCTTACTCTCCAGGTACGATTTCTCTAGTCCCCATCTCTTTAAACACCTTAGACCATATTCCACATACTGGGGAAGGTGGCCATGAGTAAATCTCCCCCTCTTGAGACTGCCGCCTCGTATCCAAGATTCTGCAAAAGGCAATATCCAGTCCCTGATACTATTCACCCACAGAGGACTGTCGTTTGAGTCCAGGCAACCAAAATTAACTTTTAGAAACATGGAGTCAAAGAACACCCTTGGATTTAACATATCTAGCCCACCCTCTCTCCTCTGCAGGTAGGTTATCCCTCTTTTTATTGGGTTCAACCTGTTCCCCCATAAGAGCTGGAAGAACAGGCTAAAGAGCCTAGCCGAGAAAGATTCCGGCAAAGGGAAAATAACAGAGACGTACAAGAAGACGGGGACCAGGTAAGTCTTCAACATCGTAACCCTTTCTCTATAGGTCAGCCTCCAGTTCTTCCATCGCTGAACCTTTACATTTCCGGCATCCAACTTCACTTCCCAATTTAACCTGGCATTATCGTCCCTCCCGAATTTAACCCCTAAGATCTTAATATAAGAGGAGGCTCTCGCAAACTGTGGCAGATCAAAATCTGGCTCACTATCTAATATCCAGAAAGCTTGACTCTTCTCAAGGTTGACCAGAGACCCTGAGGCCTCCGAGTAGCTTCTGATGGCTGCAGACAACATCTCCACCTCACGAGGCTCAGATATTACTACAGTCACATCATCCGCGTAAGCAACAACATCCAGGGGCAGGCAATGGGGGACCGGTACCCCCTGAAAACCACACCGCTGCAGTGATCTCAGGAACGGATCGATAGCTAACACATACAGCAGTGGACTCAGGGGACAGCCTTGTCGCACCCCTGCCTCTACCCTGAACGTGCCACCCTGCCAACCATTGATCAGAGGAAAGCTCTCGGCCTCACAGTACAAAGTTCTCAGCCAATCTATGAATTGTCCCGGAATACCGTACTTTGTCAAAGTAGCCCATAGATACTCATGATCCACTCTGTCAAAGGCTTTAGCCTGGTCCAGACCAACAACATATCTCCCACACCCAAGGGCTTTACATCTCTCAAACATCTCCCTGATAGAGAGCACCGCTCCAGAGATGTTCCGCCCCTGTACCGTGCCATACTGACAGCCTGCCAACAGTGCCGGGGACAAACAAACTAATCTAGAGAACAGAATTTTTGCCAGGATCTTCCTATCGACATTCAAGAGGGCAATTGGCCTCCAGTTCTTGATGTCGCTAGGGTCTTTACCTTTAGACAGCAGAATTAGCGATGAGACCCTCATGGATGGAGGCATCAGGTGATTTTCTAGACAATTCCTATATACATCCACAAGGATTGGAGCCAAGAGGTCTCTGAATTTCTTATAGAATTCTGCTGTTATCCCATCTGGACCTGGTGCCTTCTTCAGATGTAACTTATCAATGGCCTCTTTGACCTCCTCCACCGATAATTCTGCTGTCAAAGGAGAAAAGTCCAAATTATTAGTATCAGGGAGCGGAGTTGCCTCCAAGAATTGGGTCACCTTCTCTTTATCCAAAGCCTTCCTCTGAAACAAGTCAGTATAGTAGGATCTCACCACCCCCAGGATACCCTCCCGCGATTCCTGCAAAACACCCTGGGGGTCAGTGAGACCGGTGACAGATTTCTTTGCCACTCGCTCCCGGCAATTCTCAAAGGGATCAGGAGACCCTAAGGACCCATAATCCCGTTCAACTACCAGGGAGGTATACCTGCTATACTGATACTGCCTCATCTCAGATTTCAGCCGGTCAATCCTTTGTTGGTCCTCCCCACCCGCCGAATAGAGTGACTCCAATTCTTTACGCAGCTTGATATACTGGCCATACTTACTCTTCCCCTTATTAACTGACAGTCTTCTCAAGAGGGAGCGGATCTCCTCCTTGACATCCTCCCACCAGTCAGCCATTTTGTCATAGAAGTCCACTCGCTCTAGCTGGTTCTCCATAAGGGAGTGAACATATTCCTGAACACAAACATCCTCCAAGAGACTAGAGTTTAATTTCCATAAACCCCTACCTATATCTGGGCGATTACTGGCCCCTAGACAGAAAACCAAGGCCATGTGGTCTGAATAAGGGACAACTTGCTCACTCCTGCCACTAACAACTTCTGTAGGGTTCACAAATGCCATGTCAATTCTACTGCTTCTATCAGAGCAAGAATATGTACGTTTTGGCTTTCTACCACCCAAGGTAAACACGTCCTTCAAACCAGCCTGCGAGAGAATATTATTTAGAACCTTAGAATCTCTAGCCACTGCCCTGCCCGAGGATCTGTCACCTGCTGTCCTAGTGACATTGAAATCCCCAGCCATTATTACAGGTACAGAGGTAAATAGATACGGCTTTACATCATTGAACAACTGCACCCTCCCAGTCACTGTCTGTGGGCCATAGATATTAATTAGCCGGAGCCTTCTACCGTGAATAGTGACCTCTAGCACCAAACACCTTCCCATGCTGACCTCTGTCAGCCTATGTATTGTCACATTGTTGGTGGTAAACAATATGGCCACCCCAGCATAAGGCTCCACAGCCAGTGACCAGAAAGAAGGACCAGATGTCCAGTCTCTCTCTGCCTCTCGTACATGTCCCAATGTTGTCAAACGTGTCTCCTGTAAAAATATGACATCTGCGTCCAAGTATCTGAGATGATCATATACTACATGACGTGTTTTCCTCACTTTGATACTATTGACATTACTTGAAGAAATGTTTAAAGAAAAGCCAGCCATCATGACACAATATAGGAAGAGAAGAGACATAACGCCCATCATCATAAGTCAGAATCCTCTTCTCTACCACCCATCTCCATGTCTGACTCTACCTGATCTTCCACAGCTTGGGTTTTCCTCTTTGTCGGGGGATGGTCACCTGTGTCGTCTTCATACTCATCCTCTATTCTATTTAGCTCTTTTTCTATATCTCCTTCTGACTCTGACAGAATCTGGTACCTGTTGGTCACAACCATCACTCCTGCCCCAGTGGTAACTCTTTTCTTTGCACTATGTGAGGTGGTATATTCGCCCTCTGGTCTACGTGTGGACAGATCTTTTTTCCTCCTTTTAGTTATTTGGGTCTTACCCTCCTCAGCTGGAGATACAGAGGAAGCTACCCCTGGCGGCTGCTGCTGCTGCTGGTCCTGTGAGACAATCTCCATGTCACCTTCTGACTGCTGCGGTTCTGGTGTTGTAGTACCCTGCTGGACCTCCTGTCTAGTTAGTATAGAACCAGATATTAAAGCTTCCTCCTCTACATCTGCCCCTGCCACAAGGACCTCATCAGGAAGCACCTGCAAGTAGTTATGCCAGGCGTCTGGGCAGTCTCTGTGAGCATGGCCGATCTGTCCACACAGGTTACATCTTATGTCGTGACAGTCAGCACTTACATGACCAATCTCTCCACACATATTGCACTTTTTCACTGTGCAGGCACTAGCTAGATGACCAGCCTTGCCACATCTAAAGCACTTTCTGGGCTGCCCAGGGTAAAAACATGCACCCTTTTCCCTCCCAATAAAGAATGAGTTGGGCAGATGTTCTGTAATGTTGTTGTGTTGGCGCAGTCTTACCAGAACCTTCCACCCTCCAGTCCATATACCGTCATCATCTCTGTTTTTAGTGAGATCAGACACCAAGTCACAATGTCTACGGAGCCACACCACAATGTCCTGGGGGGGGACAGCTTCATTCCAAAATATGATGTTAATAATGACTGTGTCTGGCTTAGATATAGGAATGAAGCTAAACTTACTCCAACCTTCTTTGTCCCTGAACCTGGGGAAATTTGACCAGAACCTATCCAGACTAGACATGATCTTAAAGCTGACATCATAACCTTGTCTATCTGGTAGGTTAATCACTGCCAGGATGTCAGCTGGCACAAACCCCATCTGGTGGCACAGGAGCTCTCTCACCACAAACCTCCTATCTGGAAGGTCCTCCTTGGCTCCTCTGTGCCTAAATCTCACCACATTCCTTCTCTTGAAGGCCTGACCTATATAGCCGGAACTGGAGGAGAAGGATGGCGCACCGCGGCTCCAGGCATTTCTAGGGGGAACCTGGTGGGTCCTCCTGCCCTGACCTACAGGGTTGGGGTCTGCTGTAGAGGGCCCTGCTGCATCTGGTGTGTTTGTGGGTAATGGGGGAAACTCACATACATTGTTCTGTACAGTATTATCTGTCCCATCCACCTCTATGTCATCATCATCATCAGGCAATACATCCCACACCGACTGTACACTCCCTCCAACCACCGACCCCTCAGGCAAAACATCACAATTATCAGTGTCCCCAGTCTGTGCCCCAGAGCTCCGCTCTAACACCCCATCACCTTCACACAGAAGTAAATGTCCATTGTCCTGCTGCTGCACTGGCCCTTCTGGGACTTGTAGTGCTTCTGCTGGAGTTTCAGGCTCCTGCTCACGGACAGCTGCAGATTGTCTCTGCTGAGGGGGATTTTCTCCATGCTTGTAAATGTCACCTTCTTTAAAGGAGAAACTTGCCGCTTGCACTAGGGGTCTTTTCACCTGCTGGGGCTCATCTGGGGCGATGACTGATCCTGATTCCACATCTGATCTGGGCTCTGTGTCAAAGTTCAGCTTGTATTGAGAAAAACGTTCCTTGTTTTTATATGACTCAGAAAGAGGTCCCATCCTCTCCAGGACACTGTCCATTTCTTTGACTACGCCAGCGAGCTCCATGCTTAGTGAGTACAGTTTGTTATCATGCATCTCCTTATACTGTGGGTTGGCAGTCTTCAGCTTGTATACACAGTCTATCTGCATCTGTAGCATGACTTTCTGTTGTGTCAGTTCGTCCATTCTCCTCACCAGGGCAGGGATCTCCTCTGCCAGCTGTAGCTCAGATGCCCGGGTGGTCTCTTTGCTCTGCAGCCTGGTTTTGGACAGATTCTCAGGCTGCTTGAATACAGCAGATCCATGGCCACCTCTGTCTGCTGAGGCCGGAGCACAGTCAGCAAGGTCTGGGGCAGTAAGTGGTGCAGACAAACCAGGAGACTTTCCTGCAGATACTACAGATGTCCCATCCACAGACTCCCCACCATCACTGCCCCTACCTCCAGCCTGGGATCGTGTGCGGCCGGAGCGCGCCATGTTGGTCACCACATCATGCTGTCTCAGGTTTTCCTGCAGTGTCTGTCTCTCTAGCGATGTCCTCCTCTGTCTCTGGGCTGCTGAGGTGAGCTGCACACCTGATGCACACTGTGATGAGCTCGGCCTCTGCTCCTGGGCTCCATGCTGACTTTGTTTTACAAACTTTTCTTTCCCCACAGAGGATTCTTTTTGAGAGACATTTGGTTTCTCACCAGACTGTATGCCATGGCTGGCCGGCTGCTTTACCACACATTTCTGAGATGCAATCACTGCTTCTTTCTTTACTGTACTGACTTCCATCTCTTTTCCTTCTTTCTTGGCACTTGTAGTGCTTCCATGCTGAGGATTCCTCTGCTCAGGATTCGCTTTAGGACTCACATCCACATTAGGAAAGGCCTGGGAGTTTCCTCCCGATGTAGGCCGAGAAGCCTGGGCCTCGCTTGGGGAGCTTCCCCGCCCAGGGTGGCCCCTCCCTGGGCTTACTCCAGACATCAGGAGAACCACTCACACACAACCTCACAGATAGGAGGCAGTATTATAGTAGTTATATTCCTGTATATAGGAGCAGTATTATAGTAGTTATATTCCTGTATATAGGGGGCAGTATTATAGTAGTATATTCCTGTATATAGGAGCAGTATTATAGTAGTATAGTCCTGTATATAGGAGCAGTATTATAGTAGTGATATTCCTGTATATAGGAGCAGTATTATAGTAGTTATATTCCTGTATATAGGAGCAGTAATATAGTAGTTATATCCCTGTATATAGGAGCAGTATTATAGTAGTTATATCCCTGTATATAGGGGGCAGTATTATAGTAGTATATTCCTGTATATAGGAGCAGTATTATAGTAGTTATACGAACTGGAGAGAGTGGAACGGCTGCACATCCCATCTATGGCTGATACTAATGCCGCTAGGCCTATATTAAAAATCAACACCAGAGTGTCTGTATATGAATTGATCAAGCCATATTGCCCCGTGTACCACCGCGCAGGTCCTCTGGTCCACACGAGTCCCTACGCTAACTCCACACCGTGTCGGTCAGCGACCGCCAACCCCGCAAAGCGTGCACATGCAGGGAAGGGAGGCCATGGAACGGCCCTGCAACCCCAATGTCACAGGACCAGACCCAAAAAGCCCCACCGAAACCCAGCCAGCACCACCGGCGGGGAAGGCTGCCCCCAAACGACACAAGTATGGATATGGTATTACACTTACCATTGCTGCTCTCACCATATCCATACTTGTGTCGTTTGGGGGCAGCCTTCCCCGCCGGTGGTGCTGGCTGGTCCTGGTGAGACCCACATGACCGCAATTAGCAGGAGACACCTGAGTGCACATGGTTTTAATCCCTCCTGTTTTTTTCCCATTCTGTTTGCTGCAGCTATGGTGAGCGCAATACCTCATCCAGACTTGTGCTGTTTGGGGGCGACCTTCTCCGCCGGCGGTGCTGGCCGGGTTCTGGTGTGGTGTTTTTGGGTCTGGTCCTGTGACATGGGGGTCGCAGGGCCGTCCCATGGCCCCCGTTCCCTGACTGTGCACGCCTGCGGGGTTGGTGGCCATTGACTGGCACGGTGTGGACTTAGTGTAGGGACCCATGTGTATCAGATACCGGCACGAGGTACATGGGGCAGTATGGCTTGATCAATTCATACACAAAATTCTGATGTGTTTTTTAATTTTGCCTAGGGGCACTAGTATCAGCCATAGGTGTGAGGTGCAGCACTCTGTTTCTTCCCTGAACCGCATTTTGCTTCTCTCTTTTCTCCGTGTTTTTGCACTCCTCCTGGTGAGACCCACATGACCGCAATTAGCAGGAGACACCTGAGTGCACATGGTTTTAATCCCTCCTGTTTTTTCCCATTCTGTTTGCTGCAGCTATGGTGAGCGCAATACCTCATCCAGACTTGTGCTGTTTGGGGGCGACCTTCTCCGCCGGCGGTGCTGGCCGGGTTCTGGTGTGGTGTTTTTGGGTCTGGTCCTGTGACATGGGGGTCGCAGGGCCGTCCCATGGCCCCCGTTCCCTGACTGTGCACGCCTGCGGGGTTGGTGGCCATTGACTGGCACGGTGTGGACTTAGTGTAGGGACCCATGTGTATCAGATACCGGCACGAGGTACATGGGGCAGTATGGCTTGATCAATTCATACACAAAATTCTGATGTGTTTTTTAATTTTGCCTAGGGGCACTAGTATCAGCCATAGGTGTGAGGTGCAGCACTCTGTTTCTTCCCTGAACCGCATTTTGCTTCTCTCTTTTCTCCGTGTTTTTGCACTCCTCCTGGTGAGACCCACATGACCGCAATTAGCAGGAGACACCTGAGTGCACATGGTTTTAATCCCTCCTGTTTTTTTCCCATTCTGTTTGCTGCAGCTATGGTGAGCGCAATACCTCATCCAGACTTGTGCTGTTTGGGGGCGACCTTCTCCGCCGGCGGTGCTGGCCGGGTTCTGGTGTGGTGTTTTTGGGTCTGGTCCTGTGACATGGGGGTCGCAGGGCCGTCCCATGGCCCCCGTTCCCTGACTGTGCACGCCTGCGGGGTTGGTGGCCATTGACTGGCACGGTGTGGACTTAGTGTAGGGACCCATGTGTATCAGATACCGGCACGAGGTACATGGGGCAGTATGGCTTGATCAATTCATACACAAAATTCTGATGTGTTTTTAATTTTGCCTAGGGGCACTAGTATCAGCCATAGGTGTGAGGTGCAGCACTCTGTTTCTTCCCTGAACCGCATTTTGCTTCTCTCTTTTCTCCGTGTTTTTGCACTCCTCCTGGTGAGACCCACATGACCGCAATTAGCAGGAGACACCTGAGTGCACATGGTTTTAATCCCTCCTGTTTTTTCCCATTCTGTTTGCTGCAGCTATGGTGAGCGCAATACCTCATCCAGACTTGTGCTGTTTGGGGGCGACCTTCTCCGCCGGCGGTGCTGGCCGGGTTCTGGTGTGGTGTTTTTGGGTCTGGTCCTGTGACATGGGGGTCGCAGGGCCGTCCCATGGCCCCCGTTCCCTGACTGTGCACGCCTGCGGGGTTGGTGGCCATTGACTGGCACGGTGTGGACTTAGTGTAGGGACCCATGTGTATCAGATACCGGCACGAGGTACATGGGGCAGTATGGCTTGATCAATTCATACACAAAATTCTGATGTGTTTTTTAATTTTGCCTAGGGGCACTAGTATCAGCCATAGGTGTGAGGTGCAGCACTCTGTTTCTTCCCTGAACCGCATTATAGTAGTTATATTCCTGTATATAGGGAGCAGTATTATAGTAGTTATATCCCTGTATATATGGGGCAGTATTATAGTAGTTATATTCCTGTATATAGGAGCAGTATTATAGTAGTTATATTCCTGTATATAGGAGCAGTATTATAGTAGTTATATCCCTGTATATAGGAGCAGTATTATAGTAGTATATTCCTGTATATAGGATCAGTATTATAGTAGTTATATTCCTGTATATAGGATCAGTATTATAGTAGTTATATCCCTGTATATAGGGGCAGTATTATAGTAGTATATTCCTGTATATAGGAGCAGTATTATAGTAGTTATATCCCTGTATATAGGGGCAGTATTATAGTAGTATATCCCTGTATATAGGAGCAGTATTATAGTAGTTATATTCCTGTATATAGGAGCAGTATTATAGTAGTTATATTCCTGTATATAGGGGCAGTATTATAGTAGTTATATCCCTGTATATAGGAGTAGTATTATAGTAGTTATATCCCTGTATATAGGAGCAGTATTATAGTAGTTATATTCCTGTATATAGGAGCAGTATAGTAGTTATATTCCTGTATATAGGGAGCAGTATTATAGTAGTTATATTCCTGTATATAGGGAGCAGTATTATAGTAGTTATATTCCTGTATATAGGAGCAGTATTATAGTAGTTATATTCCTGTAAATAGGAGGCAGTATTATAGTAGTTATATTCCTGTATATAGGAGCAGTATTATAGTAGTTATATTCCTGTATATAGGAGGAGTATTATAGTAGTATATTCCTGTATATAGGGGGCAGTATTATAGTAGTATATTCCTGTATATAGGGGGCAGTATTATAGTAGTATATTCCTGTATATAGGGGGCAGTATTATAGTAGTATATTCCTGTATATAGGAGCAGTATTATAGTAGTATATCCCTGTATATAGGGGGCAGTATTATAGTAGTTATATTCCTGTATATAGGAGCAGTATTATAGTAGTATATTCCTGTATATAGGAGCAGTATTAAAGTAGTTATATTCCTGTATATAGGGGCAGTATTATAGTAGTTATATTCCTGTATATAGGGGGCAGTATTATAGCACGTAGGGGGCAGTACTGTAGTTATGCTATTATATACATTGTAATTCCTTCAGCACACAGAACAATTGATCCGGGTTATTTATTTGTATGCGTTTTCATCAATCTTTTCTTATTATAACATTATATATCAGTTGCTTTGTGCACATAAAACAGAACAAATATTTGTTTTTTTAAAATCCATCGTATAATATTTTAATATTCTGTATTTGAGAAGAAGGCACTTTGTGAGAACATCTTAGAGCCGTGTCTGCACCTTGAAGGAGGAGAATCTAGGCCATAAGTGAAGGCTGACTGCGCGGCTCCGGTTTGCAGCTTCCTTACAGAACACATTAGGTATCTACATGAAAAGCCATTCCCTAATGGATTACAATTAGAGCTATTAGTCCCATTAGCAGCAGAGGATCTGAGATATAAGCAGTCATACAGAATAATACCGCCCTCCTGTAAGCCGGCCACAGACGGCTGGAAATGGCTCTAATTCCCCAGGCTTCTCTGTGGGAATTTCATTGCCTTCTGTAGCCGCTTTGCTATATACTGCTCACGTGACTTCTTTCTCCTTCTTTTGATATTACTTGTAGATGATCAATATAAATGGCTCTAATAGCGCAGATACAGATTGTATTGGAGTCTCCTCTTCTATCAGTGACTGTCAGGATGGCGGGCAGCATTATCAACAGAGCAATACACTCACATGTCTGCCCCTACTGTCAGTAGTTGTCCATAGTGCGGAGAAAGAAAATTATAATATTAAGGGCCTGTAACTACAGAAAAAATTGTTGTGTCACTGAGTACATACATTACATTACTGATCCTGTACTGATCCAGAGTTACATCCTGTATTATACTCCAGAGCTGCACTCACTATTCTGCTGGTGGGGTCACTGAGTACATACATTAGTGATCCTGTACAGATCCACAGTTACATCCTGTATTATACTCCAGAGCTGCACTCACTATTCTGCTGGGGGGGGTCACGGTGTACATACATTACATTACTGATCCTGAGTAACATCCTGTATTATACTCCAGAGCTGCACTCACTATTCTGCTGGTGGGGTCACTGTGTACATACATAACATTATTGATCCTGTATTATACTCCAGAGCTGCACTCACTATACTGCTGGTGGGGTCACTGTGTACATACATTACATTACTGATCCTGAGTTACATCCTGTATTATACTGCAGAGCTGCACTCACTATTTTGCTGGTGGCTCACGGTGTACATACATTACTGATCCTGAGTTACATCCTGTATTATACTGCAGAGCTGCACTCACTATTTTGCTGGTGTGCTCACAGTGTACATACTGTACATGGAGTATAATACAGGATGTAACTCAGGATCACCACAGGATCAGTATACATTCATTTTATGTGTAGACTCTATCAGTGTATAGACCGCCATTTTGAGCTTACCCTATATTAGTGACAATAATAACAGAAGCAGCTATTATCTCTGATGTTGAGGGTAAAATGTCCATCCTGACGGCCGGGGGTGGGGGGTGGAGGGGGCTGTGGGGTAGATGTAATGGATCGGTCACTGCCACAGGGGATCCGTGGAGACGTTGTGTTATTAGTAGCAGCTTGGAGTGTGACCATGAGGACAGGCTCCTTAGTGGTGGCTCCACTGACTCCTGGGCCCTGGTGCCTGCAGGCTCCATGGGGGACACATTAATGGGCGATGCCCTGGTGCCTGCAGGCTCCATGGGGGACATATTGATGGGGGATGCCCTGGTGCCTGCGGGCTCAATGGGAGGCACATTGATGGGGGATGAATTGGTGCCTGAAGGCTCCATGGGGGACACATTAATGGGGGATGCCCTGGTGCCTGCGGGCTCAATGGAAGGCACATTGATGGGGGATGAATTGGTGCCTGAAGGCTCCATGGGGGACAAATTGATGATGGATGCCCTGGTGCCTTAAGGCTCCATAGGGGACACATTGATGATGGATACCCTGGTTGCAGGCTCCATGGGGGACACATTGATTATGGATACCCTGGTTGCAGGCTCTATGGGGGACACATTGATCAATTGATCATGGATGCCCTGGTTTCAGGCTCCATGGGGGACACATTGATGAGGAATGCCCTGGTTTCAGGCTCCATGGGGGACACATTGATGAGGGATGCCCTGGTTGCAGGCTCTATGGGGGACACATTGATCAATTGATCATGGATGCCCTGGTTTCAGGCTCCATGGGGGACACATTGATGAGGAATGCCCTGGTTTCAGGCTCCACGAGGGACACATTGATGAGGGATGCCCTGGTTTCAGGCTCCATGGGGGACACATTGATGAGGAATGCCCTGGTTTCAGGCTCCATGGGGGACACATTGATGAGGGATGCCCTGGTTTCAGGCTCCACGAGGGACACATTGATGAGGGATGCCCTGGTTTCAGGCTCCATGGAGGACACATTGATGAGGGATGCCCTGGTTTCAGGCTCCATGGGGGACACATTGATTATGGATACCCTGGTTTCAGGCTCCATTGGGAAACACAGATGATGGATGCCCTGGTTGCAGGCTCCATGGAGGACACATTGATGAGGGATGCCCTGGTTTCAGGCTCCATGGTGGACACATTGATGAGCGATGCCCTGGTTGCAGGCCCCATGGGGGACACATTGATGATGGATACCCTGGCTGCAGGATCCATGAGGGACACATTGATAATGGATGCCCTGGTGCCTGCAGGCTCCATGGGGGACAAATTGATTAGGGATGCCCTGGTTTCAGGCTCCATGGGGGGCACATTGATGATGGATGCTCTGGTGCCTGCAGGCTCCATAGGGGACAAATTGATGAGGGATGCCCTGGTTTCAGGCTCCATGGGGGGCACATTGATGATGGACGCCCAGTGTCAGACCTTCCAGCACATAATCCGGAGTGTTAGTGATGATCTCCTGAGATATAAAATATTTGCTCCTCCAGATACGTCTCAGACATGGCGCCCTCCTCCTGCCACCCCATAGTGGTAAGGTCCACTGGAGGACACGAGGAGTGGAGAATCCCACCGCTACCGCTGGCCGCTCAGATAAAGTACTCCTTCTTAGATTCGTCGATCGCCTCCTGTAAGGACGGGTCATTCTTTAGAGCAGCGTCTGAGTTTTCTGCAAATTCTGAGCCCTTGTCCTCGTTGGTGCGGTACGTGCCTTTATGTTGGTACAGATAGCGGAGGAAGACGATGAGTAGAACCACGACTACGATCACGACCACCACGGCGGCCACAATGCCTGCAACGAGAACACAGGACGTGATAAGGACCCTGGTTAGGTGATCAGACTCCAAATCACAAGCGACATCATATACTACAGCTAAATGGAATATCACCTGGTATGTTATATTACCTGGTATTATACTATATCAGCAGTGTATTATTATACTATATTAGCAGTGTATTATACTATATCAGCAGTGTATTATTATATTATATTAGCAGTGTATTATTATATTGTATAACAGCAGTGTATTATTATACTATATCAGCAGTGTATTATTATATTATATCAGCAGTGTATTATTATACTATATCAGCAATGTATTATTATATTGTATAACAGCAGTGTATTATTATACTATATCAGCAGTGTATTATTATACTATATTAGCAGTGTATTATACTATATCAGCAGTGTATTATTATACTATATTAGTAGTGTATTATACTATATCAGCAGTGTATTATTATACTATATCAGCAGTGTATTATTATACTATATCAGCAATGTATTATTATATTGTATAACAGCAGTGTATTATTATATTATTTTAGCAGTGTATTATTATACTATATCAGCAGTGTATTATTATATTATATTAGCAGTGTATTATTATATTATATTAGCAGTGTATTATTATATTATATTAGCAGTGTATTATTATATTATATTCAGGTCAGTCTGGAGAAGCCCCGGCCTCCTCTTGGTCAGTCTGGTGAGGCCCCGGCCTCCTCTTGGTCAGTCTGGTGAGGCCCCGGCCTCCTCTTGGTCAGTCTGGTGAGGCCCCGGCCTCCTCCTAGTCAGTCTGGTGAGGCCCCGGCATCCTCTTGGTCAGTCTGGTGAGGCCCCGGCATCCTCTTGGTCAGTCTGGTGAGGCCCAGGCATCCTCTTGGTCAGTCTGGAGAAGCCCCGGCCTCCTCTTGGTCAGTCTGGTGAGGCCCTGGCCTCCTCTTGGTCAGTCTGGTGAGGCCCCGGCCTCCTCTTGGTCAGTCTGGTGAGGCCCCGGCATCCTCTTTGTCAGTCTGGAGAAGCCCTGGCCTCCTCTTGGTCAGTCTGGTGAGGCCCCGGCATCCTCTTGGTCAGTCTGGAGAAGCCCCGGCCTCCTCTTGGTCAGTCTGGTGAGGCCCCGGCCTCCTCTTGGTCAGTCTGGTGAGGCCCCGGCCTCCTCTTGGTCAGTCTGGTGAGGCCCCGACCTCCTCTTGGTCAGTCTGGAGAAGCCCCGGCCTCCTCTTGGTCAGTCTGGTGAGGCTTCGGCCTCCTCTTGGTCAGTCTGGAGAAGCCCCGGCCTCCTCTTGGTCAGTCTGGTGAGGCCCCGGCCTCCTCTTGGTCAGTCTGGAGAAGCCCCGGCCTCCTCTTGGTCAGTCTGGTGAGGCCCCAGCCTCCTCTTGGTCAATCTGGTGAGGCCCCGGCATCCTCTTGGTCAGTCTGGTGAGGCCCTGGCCTCCTCTTGGTCAGTATGGAGAAGCCCCGGCCTCCTCTTGGTCAGTCTGGTGAGGCCCCGGCCTCCTCTTGGTCAATCTGGTGAGGCCCCGGCCTCCTCTTGGTCAATCTGGTGAGGCCCCGGCCTCCTCTTGGTCTTTTAATAGAAGTGAATTACCAATCTCTGGCACCAGCTGACTTGAAAGAAATTTGGGGGGAACTTCACTCATGCTATCAGCAGTGTCCACAGGGCAGAGGAGGCGACAAGCAGAAATAAGATGGCGCCAAATCAATAGTCGGAACGTTATAATGTCGGGGGATGGGGCGCTCTCTGCTGTTATACAGGAAACCTATAATCAAGCTTCTAGCAGTATAATCTTCATATGGAAGAATTTCTTATCTTCTCCTATATGTTTCAGCTGTAGTATAGGGGGTCTGGGATCGGGGGTGGGAGATGGGCACGGACTGCGGTGACCTCTGACCCTCCATCGGCTGTTACATTCTGGGCGGTGGTCTTACCCCCAATGGTGGCGGCATCTGCTCCCGTGCTGGAGGCTTCTGGAGCTGTGAACAGAGAAGACACTGTTACTTATCGTGGACTCGGCGTGGCTGCCAGATAGATGGCA
The DNA here is from genome assembly GCA_027789725.1 of Dendropsophus ebraccatus. Taxonomy (NCBI): domain Eukaryota; kingdom Metazoa; phylum Chordata; class Amphibia; order Anura; family Hylidae; genus Dendropsophus; species Dendropsophus ebraccatus. The sequence goes on along the minus strand of JAQFWZ010000004.1, from coordinate 59,883,869 downwards.
CCGGGAGAGCCGGACACCGGGAGAGGTGACAGCCGGTATAAATATACAGGAACAGGAAAAATACAGAAAGAAGACTGAGACAACCCATATGCAGTGTCCCAGAACATGCAGACTACTACTCCTATTATGGCCATTTCTCTTGCTGTGTCAATGCCTGTCCTGGTAAGTGTTTGCACTGCAACTGCTGCTGGTTTTCCCCTAGTATTCTCTGGTAATGTGCATTCTCATGTGTATTCTCATGTATTCCTGTGTATTATTGCATTGTACAGTGGTATGCAAGGCTGTTGATCACGTGACCTGTAACCATGGTTCCTCCAATGGCCGACTAGCTCTGGCCAGGAGCAACCATGTGACCTCCCACTTCCTCCTAACAAGTGAGTCTTCCCCCTGCTTCCAAGCAAGGAGGATGTGTGTTCTCTCTCTCCTGCCTCAGAGGAGTTGGGCTTCTTCTCTGCAGCTCCCACTTCACCACTAGAAGTGTTGATCAGGTGCTCTGCTGTATTCAAGTCTTCGGCTGTATCTGCCTGCTCAAGTGTCCGGAGTTTCTTCTCTCTCATCTGGGTGTCATTCTGTTATCTCTCCTCATCGCTACAAGGATTCACAGCAAGTATTATTCTCAAGCTAATCCACCCAGCAACGCTATTTCTCTCATACTCCTACTCCCATCATCCGGCACGTATTCTCACAGCCTATGCAGCAACACTCCTACCTTATTTGTCAAAGCCTGCTATATACCCGGTTGCATCCGGACAGAACTGTTGCTACTAGTTACCTCATCTATAATAAAACCGCTGTTACTGAACCCTGGCATTGGTGTCCACTAACTGGTGCCCTGACTAGGTGCAGCGAGGAATCGCATGCCCATCATCACCCGCAGATTCCACAGACCGGCCCTACAGCTGTGCCGCCCTCAGGCCTATACCGTGACAAGTATAACCCCTGCAGCTACCCCCGTCATTGCCCGCTCATAACACCAGCACTGCGGAAGTGGCCCCCAGGGGCCAGGGCATCGCACATACACAAAGACTGTCCCCGAATACCTGTGCAATGCATTGTGGGAGGTGATGCCAGGAAACTGTCAGAATTATGAACGCAGCTCTGAAGATGACCGGTGTTTAACGCATAATGCACAAGGGGTATAAAGCTCTATGGCCATGGTATAAGCTCACAGGGGATTGCGCTCTATGTCTATGGTATAAGCTCACAGGGTATAATGCTCTATGGTATAAGCTCACAGGGTATAATGCTCTATGTCCATGGTATAAGCTCACAGGGTATAATGCTCTATGTCCATGGTATAAGCTCACAGGGTATAATGCTCTATGTCCATGGTATAAGCTCACAGGGTATAATGCTCTATGGCCATGGTATAAGCTCACAGGGTATAATGCTCTATGGCCATGGTATAAGCTCACAGGGGATTGCGCTCTATGTCCCCCAGACAGTAGTGATATTAGTATGGGGGGGGGGGTGTAATGCTCTATGGCCACTGACTTGGCCCCCCCTACACCCGGCATCATCCTTTGGCCTATTGGGATATCACTTTGTCTGGTTAAGGGGAATCTCAGCCATAAAGTGACAGGAGAGACCCCCGCAGCAATGCTTCCCCTGATTCCTGCAGCCGGACCCCGGGGACTAAGGCTACAGATTCAGAGCCAGACTTTGAGTCCGAGATGGGGGGTGCACGGCCCGGGACAGGCTGTATACAGGGCAGCAGCGTGCAGCCACAGCTAACAGACCAGGGACGGCCACAGATCACTGATACAACCTAATCTACAGGAATAAACATGGGCTTATAGGGGATCTCCGGCAACTAATCTTTGTCTTTCAAATCAGCTGGTCCCAGAAAGTGCCAGAGATTTGTAATTTACTGCTATTGAAAAGTCTCCAGTCTTCCAGTACTAATCAGCTGCTGTATGTGCTGCAGGAAGTGGTGTATTCTCTCCAGTCTGACACAGTGCTCTCTGCTGCCACCTCTGTCCATGTCAGGAACTGTCCAGAGCAGCAGCAAATCCCCATAGAAAACCTCTCCTGTTCTGGACAGTGTCAGACTGGAGAGAATACACCACTTCCTGCAGGACATACAGCAGCTGATAAGTACTGGAAGACCAGATTTTTTAATAGAAGTAAATTGTAAATCTATATAACTTCCTCACACCAGTTGATTTGAAAGTAAAATATCTGTACCCCTTTAATCATATGTGTGGTTGTCACCGGAGTACCCCTTTATTTATTTGTGTGTTCGGCGCCGGAGTACCCCTTTAATCATTCGTGTGGTTGGCGCCGGAGTACCCCTTTAATCATTTGTGTGGTTGGCGCCAGAGTACCCCTTTAATCATTTGTGTGGTTGGCGCCAGAGTACCCCTTTAATCATTTGTGTGGTTGTTGCTGGAGTACCCCACTAATCATATCTGTGGTTGGCGCTGGAGTACCCCTTTAATCATTTGTGTGGTTGTTGCTGGAGTACCCCTTTAATCATATCTATGGTTGACGCTGGAGTACCCCTTTAATCATTTGTGTGGTTGTTGCTGGAGTACCCCTTTAATCATATCTGTGGTTGTTGCTGGAGTACCCCTTTAATCATTTGTGTGGTTGGCGCTGGAGTACCCCTTTAATCATATCTGTGGTTTACGCCAGAGCACCCCTTTAATCATATCTGTGGTTTACGCCAGAGCGCCCCTTTAATCATATCTGTGGTTTACGCCAGAGCGCCCCTTTAATCATATCTGTGGTTGGCGCTAGAGTACCCCTTTAATCATATCTGTGGTTGGCGCTGGAGTACCCCTTTAATCATATCTGTGGTCGGCGCTAGAGTACCCCTTTAATCATATCTGTGGTCGGCGCTGGAGTACCCCTTTAATCATATGTGTGGCTGTCCCCCAGCAAGGTCCTGGATGCAGCTTGTTTCAGGGCTGTTAGTTCAGCAATTACACAGAATATCAACAAAATGGTAAATTGTTAGAAATCTTCAAGGAATCTGCAGCAGCTGAGGATGTCTGTGACTAATAGAGGGAGAATCTGCTCTGCGAGAGTCACAGCACCACAGAAGAGACAGAAGAGAGTCCCGCCTGTCAGAGACACCACCGACTGCTCCCGAAATAGCTACAAGATAAATACGGCCGCTCCTGGCTCTGACTGCGGCCGGGTGACAAGTGATTGGCAGCAGGTGGTGACACGGCCAGCGCCAACCCCTGCACTACAGATAACTACAGCCAAATAATCCTGAGAGAGTCCCAATATAACATCATATAACATGGAGGGTAACTACAACGTCCAGATATAAGAACGTCCCCAAACTACCGGAGAAACCTCATCTGCCGCAATCCACAGCGATGACACTGAGAGGACCCCAAAGATTTATTCCATTTATTCTTTTGTAAGGTATATCAGTATTATAAAAGGTTTACTCCTGTATATAGGGGGCAGTATTATAGAAGTTATATTCCTGTATATAGGGGGCAGTATTATAGTAGTTATATTCCTGTATATAGGAGCAGTATTATAGTATATTCCTGTATATAGGAGCAGTATTATAGTAGTATATCCCTGTATATAGGAGCAGTATTATAGTAGTATATTCCTGTATATAGGAGCAGTATTATAATAGTTATATCCCTGTATATAGGAGCAGTATTATAGTAGTTATATTCCTGTATATAGAGGCAGTATTATAGTAGTTATATCCCTGTATATAGGAGCAGTATTATAGTAGTTATATCCCTGTATATAGGAGCAGTATTATAGTAGTTATATCCCTGTATATAGGAGCAGTATTATAGTAGTATATCCCTGTATATAGGAGCTGTATTATAGTAGTTATATTTCTGTATATAGGAGCAGTATTATAGTAGTTATATTCCTGTGTATAGGAGCAGTATTATAGTAGTTATATCCCTGTGTATAGGAGCAGTATTATAGTAGTTATATTCCTGTATATAGGGGGCAGTATTATAGTAGTTATATCCCTGTATATAGGAGCAGTATTATAGTAGTTATATTCCTGTATATAGGGGGCAGTATTATAGTAGTTATATCCCTGTATATAGGGAGCAGTATTATAGTAGTTATATTCCTGTATATAGGGGCAGTATTATAGTAGTTATTGGTGAAAGTGGAGAGACAGCTAGCCCGCACTGCATACAAATAGTCCCGATACAACTGACCGGAGGCACAAATGGAGACTATAACGAAGACTGCTGGGGTGCTAACATGAAAAGGCAGTGATGAAATATGGAAAGGAGAGATAGTCCAGCACTCACCAGATGTCGTCTTCAAGAGTTTATTACACGGAAAACATAGCAGGGAGGGGAAGGTGGATCAGATTATAATAAGTATCAGTATCAGTATTATAATTGTTATATTTCTGTACATAATAAATAGAAGACCGGAGCGATGAGTATAATCACACACAGAGCACAGCCGGGCCTGCAGGTTGTTCACTGAACCCCCTGGGGGCAACACTCTCTTTCACATTAGGCAGGTACAAGTGAGGGGAATACTTGAGCCTCTCATTGTTTTTTCACATATGAATGTTATAAAACGTGGATTTCAGTAATGAGCAGGTAAGTATGTATGGTAAGTATGGTGCTCGCCCATCTCTACTCCTCAGTCCCTGATATACTGAGTTTGCAGTGAAAACAAATGACTCGATCTTTACTATTGTATTATACTTGTTTCTTCAGTGCAGTCGCCATAAGGCAGGTGTTTTTACTGTTGTATTTGGCTGCAAAATCCCAGACAAGGAATAGGGAACAAAAGCCGTAATATGAGCCCCAGGCATGTACCGGTCATGTGTCTATCCACCAGCACATGTAACATCCTGTACTTATCTGCTATCCAGAATACCACTGTACATTGAACAATCTATACTGTGACAAATCAAAAAACAAGCCTGAAGAAAAGAAATGCTCAGCACATCCAAATATTCTGCCCAAAATATACTTTATTACATATGAACAGGTAACAACACACAAAAAAGAACAAAAAAGCTGTATACAGCATGTATAGAAAATCTAGTATCCCTCACTAATAATAATGTATAAGTATACAATACTGTACATACATGAATACAGATGAACAATGTAATAACATATATAAATCAAACATTCACAAAGTAACTGAACCAATGCAGTATTGTACAAACCAAAAGATGGGACAGACCCCTGATGAAGTCAGCGTCTTGCAGGGTATACAGCGGGGTCACTCTCATCCCTCTACTTTTTACATTGGTTTGTACAATACTGCATTGGTTCAGTTACTTTGTGAATGTTTTTTGATTTGTCTTGGTTGTCTTTTCTGAAGAGCTCGCACTCCCTTTTCTTTATTTATCATTTATTCAGTGTGCGCTCACGCTGTACATGTTTTGATCAATCTATACTGTGACGCTATGGTGAACACATCTGGATGATTCTCTGATATCTGATAATCATAAAGCAGCACGGCTGTGAGGAGCTTAAACTCCCTGTACCATCACTCTGTTAGCCGCCCCTCTTCTACCACTTCTCCTTTTCTTCTACCTCCTTCTAATATTACCTTCTTGCCTGTTTCTCCTCCTACTCCTTCTTCCCCTTCCTCTTCTTGTTACTTTCTTGCTTCCTCTCTCCTCTTCTTGTTACTTTCTTGCCTCCTCTCTCCTCTTCTTGTTACTTTCTTGCCTCCTCTCTCTTATTCTTGTTACTTTCTTGCCTCCTCTCCTCCTCTTCTTGTTACTTTCTTGCCTCCTCTCCTCCTCTTCTTGTTACTTTCTTGCCTCCTCTCCTCTTCTTGTTATTTTCTTGCCTCCTCTCTCTTCTTCTTGTTACTTTCTTGCCTCCTCTCTCCTCTTCTTGTTACTTTCTTGCCTCCTCTCCTCCTCTTCTTGTTACTTTCTTGCCTCCTCTCTCTTATTCTTGTTACTTTCTTGCCTCCTCTCTCTTCTTCGTGTTACTTTCTTGCCTCCTCTCTCCTCTTCTTGTTACTTTCTTGCCTCCTCCTCTTCTTGTTACTTTCTTGCCTCCTCTCCGCCCCTCTCCTCTTCTTGTTACTTTCTTGCCTCCTCTCTCCTCCTCTTCTTGTTACTTTCTTGCCTCCTCTCCTCCTCTTCTTGTTACTTTCTTGCCTCCTCTCCTCTTCTTGTTACTTTCTTGCCTCCTCTCCTCTTCTTGTTATTTTCTTGCCTCCTCTCTCCTCTTCTTGTTACTTTCTTGTCTCCTCTTTCTTAGTCTTGTTACTTTCTTGCCTCCTCTTCTTCATACTTTCTTGCTTTCTCTCCTCCTCTTCTTGTTACTTTTTTACTTCTTCTCTCCTCTTCTTGTTACTTTCTTGTCTCCTCTCTTTTCTTCGTGTTACTTTCTTGCCTCCCCTCTCTTCTTCGTGTTACTTTCTTGCCTCCTCTCTGCCCCTCTCTTCTTCTTGTTACTTTCTTGCCTCCTCTCCTCTTGTCTCCTCTTCTTCTTGTTACTTTCTTGCCTCCTCTCTTCTCTTCTTGTTATTTTCTTGCCTCCTCTCCGCCCCCTCTTCTTCTTGTTACTTTCTTGCCTCCTCCTCTTCTTATTTTCTTGCCTCCTCTCTTCTCTTCTTGTTACTTTCTTGCCTCCTCTCCGCCCCTCTCCTCTTCTTGTTACTTTCTTGCCTCCTCTCCGCCCCTCTCTTCTTTTTGTTACTTTCTTGCCTCCTCTTCTTCTTACTTTCTTGCCTCCTCTCCTCTCCGTCCCTCTCCTCTTCTTGTTACTTTCTTGCCTCCTCTCTCCTCTTCTTGTTACTTTCTTGCCTCCTCCTCTTCTTGTTATTTTCTTGCCTCCTCTCCTCCTCTCCTCTTCTTGTTACTTTCTTGCCTCCTCCTCTTCTTATTTTCTTGCCTCCTCTCCTCCTCTCTCTTCTTCTTGTTACTTTCTTGCCTCCTCTCCTCCTCTCTCCTCTTCTTCTTGTTACTTTCTTGCCTCCTCTCCTCCTCTCCTCTTCTTGTTACTTTCTTGCCTCCTCTCTCTTCTTCTTGTTACTTTCTTGCCTCCTCTTCTTCTTGTTACTTTCTTGCCTCCTCTCCTCCTCTCTCTTCTTCTTGTTACTTTCTTGCCTCCTCCTCTTCTTATTTTCTTGCCTCCTCTCCTCCTCTCTCTTCTTCTTGTTACTTTCTTGCCTCCTCTCCTCCTCTCTCTTCTTCTTGTTACTTTCTTGCCTCCTCTCCTCCTCTCTCTTCTTCTTGTTACTTTCTTGCCTCCTCTCCTCCTCTCTCTTCTTCTTGTTACTTTCTTGCCTCCTCTTCTCTCCTCCTCTCTTCTCTTCTTGTTACTTTTTTGCCTCCTCTCTCCTCTTCTTGTTACTTTCTTGCCTCCTCCCCACCCCTCTCCTCTTCTTGTTACTTTCTTGCCTCCTCCCCACCCCTCTCCTCTTCTTGTTATTTTCTTGCCTCCTCTCTCCTCTTCTTGTTACTTTCTTGCCTCCTCTCTTCTCTTCTTGTTACTTTCTTGCCTCCTCTCTTCTCTTCTTGTTACTTTCTTGCCTCCTCTCTTCTCTTCTTGTTACTTTCTTGCCTCCTCTTCGCCCCTCTCCTCTTCTTGTTACTTTCTTGCCTCCTCTCTGCCCCTCTCCTCTTCTTGTTACTTTCTTGCCTCCTCTCTGCCCCTCTCCTCTTCTTGTTACTTTCTTGCCTCCTCCTCTTCTTGTTATTTTCTTGCCTCCTCTCCTCCTCTCTCTTCTTCTTGTTACTTTCTTGCCTCCTCTCCTCCTCTCTCTTCTTCTTGTTACTTTCTTGCCTCCTCTCTGCCCCTCTCCCCTTCTTGTTACTTTATTCCATCCTGCCTCCTCTTCTTTTTCTTCTTACTCCTGCACACAGCTGATAAACAGCTCAGCTCCTCCTTGGGAGTTATCAGAAGCTGCTGGAAATAAAGTCAAGCAAGACAGATAAGAGGGCTGTGCGCGCCCTAATACCTCTGCTGCCTGTACATCATGGCGGGGGGCCAGGTCATTAGGAAGGAAAGCTCATTATGTGAGGAAGGAAGCAAAAACTTTACACTTAACCCCCTGAGTGCTGGAACAGATGTCAATGTAAGGAAGCTGCAGGGGTAAGGATAGAGCGGAAAAAGCCTGAGACAGTAGGCCATATAACCAGATACAGCATAGATCCCAGCCATAGAATTGAAGGTGGTCGCCCTGCAAGTCAATGGTGACTCCATAGTGTACACATCCTGGGTGTGTAAATGTTCACCAATCCCAGTAAACCAACCAGTGTGTGGACAGACATGGAGAGGTGAGAGAGCTGGAACCCAGGGACCACATGAGTTCTCCCTCCAAAAACGGCTGATTATGACTGCAACATCCACAGTGTACAAACAGCAGCTCTGCAGCACAAAATTCTGCTCTCAAGTCAAATATTGTGCAGTCTGGGAAGGAGCACGGGAAGATCTTAGTATTCGGATGGAGAAGCTCTATAATCCAATGCTAGAAGTTCTTTGGTTTTGAGCTCCTTCCTGACGTTGTCTTCCATCTCACACTTTCTTCTTATTACAATCTCAGTTAATAAGTAGAAGGTTAGAAAGACAGTCAGGGAAAATCAGTAGGGAAAATGTCTTTATACAGAGGCCGGGGGGTGAGATGTTCTATTGTCTTGTCTGTTCCTTGGCCTCCTCCTCCGGGCACGGTGCCCTCCAGGTCTCCGCCAGCTTTAATTGAATTTAGACTATTAATTTTATGAACTAATGGAAAAAAAGACCCCTGGGATGTTTTATGCATTCAGCACAAAGTGTTCAAAAGAACAGAAAATGAGGCCTTTCCATGTGAGCCGCAGTTACCAGGAAGGCGTGACGGCATCCGCCAAATGAGCAGACGACAGCGGGCGGCGTGATGTCACTCGGCAGCAGAGCGGAGACCGTTATAAAATCCAGAGATTTCTATTAATCATTAACCAAAACAATTAGATTAATAGTAATCTATCAATAATAGCGACCTATACAAAGCCTTGTATCCTACAGCGAAACACTTCTTATGTTCAAGAATATAACTGTACTGTAATACTGCCTCATATTTACAGGAATATAACTACTATTATACTGCTCCTATATACAGGGATATAACTACTATAATACTGCTCCTATATACAGGGATATACTACTATAATACTGCTCCTATATACAGGAATATAACTACTATAATACTGCTCCTATATACAGGAATATACTACTATAATACTGCTCCTATATACAGGAATATAACTACTATAATACTGCCCCCTATATACAGGAATATAACTACTATAATACTGCTCCTATATACAGGAATATAACTACTATAATACTGCTCCCTATATACAGGGATATAACTACTATAATACTGCCCCTATATACAGGGATATACTACTATAATACTGCTCCTATATACAGGAATATACTACTATAATACTGCTCCTATATACAGGGATATACTTCTATAATACTGCTCCTATATACAGGAATATAACTACTATAATACTGCCCCTATATACAGGAATATAACTACTATAATACTGCTCCTATATACAGGAATATACTACTATAATACTGCTCCTATATACAGGAATATAACTACTATAATACTGCCCCCTATATACAGGGATATAACTACTATCATTTTGCTCCTATATACAGGAATATAACTACTATAATACTGCTCCTATATACAGGAATATAACTACTATAATACTGCTCCCTATATACAGGGATATAACTACTATAATACTGCTCCCTATATACAGGAATATAACTACTATAATACTGCCTGTATATACAGGAATATACTACTATAATACTGCCTGTATATACAGGAATATAACTACTATAATACTGCTCCTATATACAGGAATATAACTACTATAATACTGCCTGTATATACAGGAATATACTACTATAATACTGCTCCTATATACAGGGATATACTACTATAATACTGCACCTATATACAGGAATATAACTACTATAATACTGCCCCCTATATACAGGAATATAACTACTATAATACTGCTCCTATATACAGGGATATAACTACTATAATACTGCTCCTATATACAGGATATAACTACTATAATACTGCTCCTATATACAGGAATATAACTACTATAATACTGCCCCATATATACAGGAATATAACTACTATAATACTGTCCCCTATATACAGGGATATAACTACTATAATACTGCTCCTATATACAGGAATATAACTACTATAATACTGCTCCTATATACAGGGATATAACTACTATAATACTGCTCCTATATACAGGGATATAACTACTATAATACTGCTCCTATATACAGGAATATACCTACTATAATACTGCTCCTATATACAGGGATATAACTACTATAATACTGCTCCTATATACAGGGATATAACTACTATAATACTGCTCCTATATACAGGGATATAACTACTATAATACTGCTCCTATATACAGGGATATAACTACTATAATATTGCCTGTATATACAGGAATATAACTACTATAATACTGCTCCTATATACAGGAATATAACTACTATAATACTGCTCCTATATACAGGGATATAACTACTATAATACTGCTCCTATATACAGGAATATACCTACTATAATACTGCCCCTATATACAGGAATATAACTACTATAATACTGCTCCTATATACAGGGAATATAACTACTATAATACTTCTCCTATATACAGGGATATAACTACTATAATACTGCTCCTATAAACAGGAATATAACTACTATAATACTGCTCCTATATACAAGAATATACTACTATAATACTGCCCCCTATATACAAGAATATACTACTATAATACTGCTCCTATATACAGGAATATAACTACTATAATACTGCTCCCTATATACAGGGATATAACTACTATAATACTGCTCCTATATACAGGGATATAACTACTATAATACTGCTCCTATATACAGGAATATAACTACTATAATACTGCCCCTATATACAGGAATATAGCTACTATAATACTGCCCCCTATATACAGGAATATAAGTACTATAATACTGCCCCTATATACAGGAATATAACTACTATAATACTGCTCCCTATATACAGGGATATAACTACTATAATACTGCCCCTATATACAGGAATATAACTACTATAATACTGCTCCTATATACAGGGATATAACTACTATAATACTGCTCCTATATACAGGAATATACTACTATAATACTGCTCCTATATACAGGAATATAACTACTATAATACTGCTCCCTATATACAGGAATATACTACTATAATACTGCTCCTATATACAGGAATATAACTACTATAATACTGCTCTTATATACAGGAATATAACTACTATAATACTGCTCCTATATACAGGGATATAACTACTATAATACTGCTCCTATATACAGGAATATACTACTATAATACTGCTCCTATATACAGGAATATAACTACTATAATACTGCTCCTATATACAGGGATATACCTACTATAATACTGCTCCTATATACAGGGATATAACTACTATAATACTGCTCCTATATACAGGAATATACTACTATAATACTGCTCCTATATACAGGAATATAACTACTATAATACTGCCCCTATATACAGGAATATAACTACTATAATACTGCTCCTATATACAGGAATATACTACTATAATACTGCTTCTATATACAGGAATATAACTACTATAATACTGCCCCCTATATACAGGAATATAACTACTATAATACTGCTCCTATATACAGGAATATAACTACAATACTGCCCCTATATACAGGAATATAACTACTATAATACTGCTCCAATATACAGGAATATAACTACTATAATACTGCTCCTATATACAGGAATATAACTACTATAATACTGCTCCTATATACAGGAATATAACTACTATAATACTCCTCCTATATACAAGAATATAACTACTATAATACTGCTCCTATATACAGGGATATAACTACTATAATACTGCTCCTATATACAGGAATATACCTACTATAATACTGCTCCTATATACAGGAATATAACTACTATAATACTGCCCCCTATATACAGGAATATAACTACTATAATACTGCTCCTATATACAGGAATATAACTACTATAATACTGCCTGTACATAGAGGTTTGGATACTTTGTCGGTGTTATTACTGACGGTTCGGCTCTGTCCGTAGTTGCGGTGTTGCCGCCGGCGTCTCCAGGAATACATTGTATAGTAAACAGTGTTAATTATGGATCAGGTGAGGTGAGAGGATGTGGCGGCAGATGGTGTGCGGGTCCCCGGTGAGCAGGCGGCCTCCGCTGTAGCTCAGGATGGGGGGGGATCGGGGACTTTCTGCTTACAGAGAATTTCTCACCTTCTTTCTGCTCTGATTAATAAATGTAACAGGATAAGAATCTGCGGCGACGTCCCGGGATGTGGAGACGGTGAGGATACGGCGTATACCGCGCACCTGTCCTAAACGCTGTGGAAATAACCCAGTGAATACTCAGTCATCGTAACTCTGGGTCAGATTAGATAAATGATGTATAAGATGACGGAGCAGATGGAGGGAGCCACTCACTGAGCACGTCCCCAGGTACAGTGTATGTAGCAGAGCTGAGTCAGTTATTCTACGGCTGATGTGTTCTGACTCGATTCTACGCCATTGTAATTCCATAGCATCATGGCGTATAACCCAGGCCGACTCCATGGGCCGACATCATGAGTACAAAACAAACCTGCAGTCCTATGTAAAACCAAAGATCCAATGACAATCTCAGCTCTGCTACGTTCTACTGACTCAGAGAGAAGGTTCAGAGAGAAGGAGGATCTGCACAGAAAAAGTCTAAATGGATGATCCTCCTAGTGTCGGTGCACAACGTTATGTCAGTAAAATCAGCTCAACCCTACAGATAACTCTCAGCTCTGCTGCATCTGACACACTCAGCTCTGCTGCATCTGACATTCAGCTCTGCTGCATCTGATACACTCAGCTCTGCTGCATCTGACATTCAGCTCTGCTGCATCTGATACACTCAGCTCTGCTGCATCTGACACACTCAGCTCTACTGCATCTGACACACTCAGCTCTACTGCATCTGATACACTCAGCTCTGCTGCATCTGACACACTCAGCTCTGCTGCATCTGACACACTCAGATACACTCAGCTCTGCTGCATCTGATACACTCAGCTCTGCTGCATCTGACACACTCAGCCTTGCTGCATCTGACACACTCAGCCTTGCTGCATCTGACACACTCAGCTCTGCTGCATCTGACACACTCAGCCTTGCTGCATCTGACACACTCAGCTCTGCTGCATCTGACACACTCAGCCTTGCTGCATCTGACACACTCAGCTCTGCTCCATCTAACACACTCAGCTCTGCTCCATCATGCACACTCAGCTCTGCAACATCTGACACACTCAGCTCTACTACATCATACACACTCAGCTCTGCAACATCTGACACACTCAGCTCTACTACATCATACACACTCAGCTCTGCTGCATCTGAGACACTCAGCTTCTTCACCCAGGAGCTTGACTATGTCCGTGTGGGACCCCCAGTCTGTGTCTGTGTGTGTGTGTGGGGGGGGGAAGGGGTGAGGGGGATCTGGGCTTCTTCTTCTCCACATATTTTCCTGAGCCGCGCCTTTCTTCCAATGCGAACAACACCCAATATTCTACAGAGATAACTGGGTGACACCCAATATGGCCCCAGTGCATCTCCTGCATGTATATGTCCCCTGTATATATAGGGATGTATATGTCTCCTGTATATATATAGGGATGTATATGTCTCCTGTATATATATAGGGATGTATATGTCTTCTGTATATATAGGGATGTATATGTCTCCTCTGTATATATAGGGATGTATATGTCTCCTGTATATATAGGGATGTATATGTCTCCTGTATATATATATAGGGATGTATATGTCTCCTGTATATATATAGGGATGTATATGTCTCCTGTATATATATATAGGGATGTATATGTCTCCTGTATATATAGGGATGTATATGTCCCCTGTATATATAGGGATGTATATGTCCCCTGTATATATAGGGATGTATATGTCTCCTGTATATATATAGGGATGTATATGTCTCCTGTATATATATAGGGATGTATATGTCTCCGGTATATATAGGGATGTATATGTCTCCTGTATGTATAGGGATGTATATGTCCCCTGTATATATAGGGATGTATATGTCTCCTGTATATATAGGGATGTATATGTCTCCTGTATACTGTATATATAGGGATGTATATGTCTCCTCTGTATATATAGGGATGTATATGTCTCCTGTATATATAGGGATGTATATGTCTCCTCTGTATATATATAGGGATGTATATGTCTCCTGTAGATATAGGGATGTATATGTCTCCTGTATATATAGGGATGTATATGTCTCCTGTATATATAGGGATGTATATGTCTCCTGTATATATATAGGGATGTATATGTCTTCTGTATATATAGGGATGTATATGTCTCCTGTATATATAGGGATGTATATGTCTCCGGTATATATAGGGATGTATATGTCTCCTGTATGTATAGGGATGTATATGTCTCCGGTATATATAGGGATGTATATGTCTCCTGTATATATAGGGATGTATATGTCTTTTGTATATATAGGGATGTATATGTCTCCTGTATATATATAGGGATGTATATGTCTCCTGTATATATATAGGGATGTATATGTCTCCTGTATATATATAGGGATGTATATGTCTCCTGTATATATATAGGGATGTATATGTCTCCTGTATATATATAGGGATGTATATGTCTCCTGTATATATATAGGGATGTATATGTCTCCTGTATATATAGGGATGTATATGTCTCCTGTATATATAGGGATGTATATGTCTCCTGTATATATAGGGATGTATATGTCTCCTCTGTATATATAGGGATGTATATGTCTCCTGTATATATAGGGATGTATATGTCTCCTGTATACATAGGGATGTATATGTCTCCTGTATATATAGGGATGTATATGTCTCCGGTATATATAGGGATGTATATGTCTCCTCTGTATATATAGGGATGTATATGTCTCCTGTATACATAGGGATGTATATGTCTCCGGTATATATAGGGACGTATATGTCTCCTCTGTATATATAGGGATGTATATGTCTCCTGTATACATAGGGATGTATATACCGGCCTGTATATCTTTAGCTATGATTATATCGCTTGTCACCCAGCTTTCCCAGGAGCAGATCTCACTGATGGATGGATGGGATCTTTTAGTTGTGGACCCTCTTTCCTCTGTGAGTGTCCTGACCTGCGGCTCCGCTCCCGGGACGGGACAGGATGCAGGAACATCCTGGAGATATTAGCAGGAAGATAGACGGCTCGGCCATGGCAGGACAGATGGGGAAGTAATGGAGTGTGATGGTGGCGGCTCCAGGACATGGTACAACGTGCGGCTCCGCTTCCCCCCGGCCCCAGGACTGTGTCCATGGGAGGAGGGTGAGAGCTGAACATACGGCGGCGAGGGGAGCGCAGCATCAATCACTGCAGGACGCTGCGCCCGACGTGTTTCTCTCCGGCTAATATACCAATAAGTA
Organism: Dendropsophus ebraccatus; assembly: GCA_027789725.1. Lineage (NCBI taxonomy): Eukaryota > Metazoa > Chordata > Amphibia > Anura > Hylidae > Dendropsophus > Dendropsophus ebraccatus. Next base: position 59,868,314 of record JAQFWZ010000004.1, on the reverse strand, counting down.
TATATATACCAATAAATTCAATATATATACACATCTATATATAGCTATATACTGTATGTCTATATACACTTACTTACACCCATATACAACTATATACATCGTTATACAACTATTTACATCAATATACAGCTATAGGCTATGTTCACACTACGTAAAACTACGGCCGTTGTTGCCAATGGCAACAACGGCCGTAGTTTTAGTGCAGCGGAACACAGCCTATTAAGCTATGGGATCCCGGCCGGAGCGTACACACATCGTACACGCTCCGGCTGGGATCCCATACGGCCACTCGCTTCACTGTGTGCTATGGGAGGTACTGATGCGGGCGCGCGCTGATGCGCCTGCATCAGAACCCTGCGACCGAAAGATCATCCGGCCGGTACTCAAGTCACTCAAGTCGGGTCACGGAACGGCCGGTCTCTATACGTAGTGTGAACCCAGCCATATACTGTATATCTACTGTATATACAACAATATACATCCAAATACAGCTATAGGCCATGTTCACACAAGGTAAATTTCATATTAATCATGGGCTGTTGTTGCCGATTTGCAACAACGGCCGTGATTAATATGAAACCTACTTTGTGTTGCCGTCTTTGTGTATACTATGTGTATACACTCCGGCCGTCATTCTATAGATGGCAACACAATGGATCGCTAGCGGCCCTGCAAAAAACGGACATATCAGTTTTCTGTGGTCGCTATTCAGTGAATATTGGCTGCACAGAACCTGTTAGTTGACACAATGGAGTGTGCGGCTATAACAATATACGTCTATATACACAAATATATACGTCTGTATACAACTATATACGTCTAGATATATAGATCTATAAACAACTATACGTCTATCTATGTACATCTATATACAACTATATACGTCTATCTATGTACATCTATATATACGTCTATCTATGTACATCTATATATACGTCTATGTATATCTATATACAACTATATACGTCTATCTATGTACATCTATATATACGTCTATCTATGTACATCTATATATACGTCTATCTATGTACATCTATATATACGTCTATGTACATCTATATACAACTATATACATCTATGTACATCTATATATACGTCTATCTATGTACATCTATATATACGTCTATCTATGTACATCTATATATACGTCTATGTATATCTATATACAACTATATACGTCTATCTATGTACATCTATATATACGTCTATCTATGTACATCTATATATACGTCTATCTATGTACATCTATATATACGTCTATGTACATCTATATACAACTATATACATCTATGTACATCTATATATACGTCTATCTATGTACATCTATATATACGTTTATCTATGTACATCTATATATACGTCTATCTATGTACATCTATATACAACTATATACATCTATGTATATCTATATACAACTATATACGTCTATGTATATCTATATATATGTCTATCTATATACACCTATATACGTCTATCTATGTACATCTATATATACGTCTTATCTATGTACATCTATATACAACGATATACGTCTATCTATGTACATCTATTTTCAACTATATACGTCTATCTATGTACATCTATATATACGTCTATCTATGTACATCTATATACACGATATACGTCTATCTATGTACATCTATTTTCAACTATATACGTCTATCTATGTACATCTATATACACAAAGACGTGTAGTGCAGCACTCCTTAGTCCAAAAATTTGTGGTGACAACCAGTATGTGCCCTTGTGACCATTATGACATATACAGTATATGTTTTACAGATAACAAAAACCTGGTGTGAACAGCCCCTTAAAAGGATTGTTCACCAAATAAAAAATTTCTTTTAAAATATTCAAAATATTGCAGCCAGAAAGTGCAAGAGATTTGTAATTTACTTCTACTGAAAAACCTTCAGTCTTCCAGTACTTATCAGCTGCTGTATGTCCTGCAGGAAGTGGTGTATTCTCTCCAGTCTGACACAGTGCTCTCTGCTGCCACCTCTGTCCATGTCAGGAACTGTTCAGAGCAGCAGCAAATCCCCATAGAAAACCTCTCCTGCTCTGGACAGTTCCTGACATGGAAATTACAAATCTCTGCAACCTGCTGGGACCAGTTGATTTAAAAGAAAAAAAAAATTGGTGAATAACCCCTTTAAGAGACAATAGCACAGAGCAAGGCAACATATGGAGGACCCATCATGTGTAGTGTCTGACTCTACACACACGCCTCACCCCTTCCCTACACATGCGGCTCTGCTAGGTCTGTACTGGGCGGAGGATACTGGACTTCTGCAGCGCTTGCTGTTTCTTTATCTGGACTCACAGATATACACCGTCCTGGGATCCATCCTGTGTGTGGATAGAGATGAAGCCGCTCCATCTATATTACGTCTGTACTAGAGATGAGCGACCCTCGAGCACGTGGAAAACCTGGAGACAGCCGATGACTATATCCATGATTTCCACATAGCCTTAGGGCTTTATCCAACTTCAGCAGCCGCCGCTAATCACATGCTGAACATTCGGGTTGGGATGGACTCCAGGATGCTCGAGGATCGCTCATCTCTAGTCTGTACATCACAGGCAGATTACCGAATAAATGACCTCAGGACCTCAGGATGGCGCTTGTATCTCTGTTTGGACAGACAAATTCTTGGCTGGAAGTGGATACAACTGGGGGGATCACTAATACAACTGGGGGATCACTAATACAACTGGGGGATCACTAATACAACGGGGGGATCACTAATACAACTGGAGGGATCACTAATACAACTGGGGGGATCACTAATACAACTGGGGGGATCACTAATACAACTGGGGGGATCACTAATACAACGGGGGGGATCACTAATACAACTGGAGGGATCATTAATACAACTGGAGGGATCACTAATACAACTGGGGATCACTAATACAACTGGGGGATCACTAATACAACTGGAGGGATCACTAATACAACGGGGGGGGATCACTAATACAACTGGAGGGATCACTAATACAACTGGGGGATCACTAATACAACTGGAGGGATCACTAATACAACTGGGGGGATCACTAATACAACTGGAGGGATCACTAATACAACGGGGGGATCACTAATACAACTGGGGGATCACTAATACAACTGGGGGGATCACTAATACAACTGGGGGGATCACTAGTACAACTGGAGGGATCACTAATACAACTGGGGGGATCACTAATACAACTGGAGGGATCACTAATACAACGGGGGGATCACTAATACAACTGGGGGATCACTAATACAACTGGGGGATCACTAATACAACTGGTGGGATCACTAATACAACGGGGGGGGGATCACTAATACAACTGGGGGGATCACTAATACAACTGGAGGGATCACTAATACAACTGGAGGGATCACTTATACAACTGGAGGGATCACTAATACAACTGGGGGATCACTAATACAACTGGAGGGATCACTAATACAACGGGGGGGATCACTAATACAACTGGGGGGATCACTAATACAACTGGAGGGATCACTAATACAACTGGAGGGATCACTAATACAACGGGGGGATCACTAATACAACTGGAGGGATCACTAATACAACTGGAGGGATCACTAATACAACGGGGGGGGATCACTAATACAACTGGGGGGATCACTAATACAACTGGAGGGATCACTAATACAACTGGAGGGATCACTAATACAACGGGGGGATCACTAATACAACTGGAGGGGTCACTAATACAACTGGGGGGATCACTAATACAACTGGGGGGATCACTAATACAACTGGGGGGGATCACTAATACAACTGGGGGGATCACTAATACAACTGGGGGGTCACTAATACAACTGGGGGGATCACTAATACAACTGGAGGGATCACTAATACAACTGGGGGGTCACTAATACAACTGGGGATCACTAATACAACTGGAGGGATCACTAATACAACTGGGGGGATCACTAATACAACTGGAGGGATCACTAATACAACGGGGGGATCACTAATACAACTGGGGGATCACTAATACAACTGGGGGGTCACTAATACAACTGGGGGGATCACTAATACAACTGGAGGGATCACTAATACAACTGGAGGGATCACTAATACAACTGGAGGGATCACTAATACAACTGGGGGGTCACTAATACAACTGGGGATCACTAATACAACTGGAGGGATCACTAATACAACTGGGGGGATCACTAATACAACTGGGGGGTCACTAATACAACTGGGGGGTCACTAATACAACTGGGGGGATCACTAATACAACTGGGGGGTCACTAATACAACTGGGGGGGTCACTAATACAACTGGGGGGATCACTAATACAACTGGGGGGATCACTAATACAACTGGGAATCACTAATACAACTGGAGGGATCACTAATACAACTGGGGGGATCACTAATACAACTGGAGGGATCACTAATACAACGGGGGGATCACTAATACAACTGGGGGATCACTAATACAACTGGGGGATCACTAATACAACTGGAGGGATCACTAATACAACTGGGGGGATCACTAATACAACTGGTGGGATCACTAATACAACTGGAGGGATCACTAATACAACTGGAGGGATCACTAATACAACTGGGGGGATCACTAATACAACTGGGGGGATCACTAGTACAACTGGAGGGATCACTAATACAACTGGAAGGATCACTAATACAACTGGAGGGATCACTAATACAACTGGAGGGATCACTAATACAACTGGAGGGATCACTTATACAACTGGGGGGTCACTAATACAACTGGGGGGTCACTAATACAACTGGGGGGGTCACTTATACAACTGGAGGGATCACTAATACAACTGGGGGGATCACTAATACAACTGGGGGAATCACTAATACAACTGGGGGGATCACTAATTACAATAGTGTTTAAAGGGAACCAATCACCTCAAAAAGGCATATCCAAAATGTGCTGTTAGCCCACACAGTATCACCTGCCACACATGTTTTCATAGCCTCCTTGTCTCCCCCGTGTAAGCCGCAAAGTAACTTTATAAAACTGGCGCCCTGTATGCAAATTACCTCAGGTAGTCATCTGGGCGGTGTGCGGCTAGCAGGTAGTCATCTGGGCGGTGTGCGGCTAGCAGGTAGTCATCTGGGCGGTGTGCGGCTAGCAGGTAGTCATCTGGGCGGTGTGCGGCTAGCAGGTAGTCATCTGGGCGGTGTGCGGCTAGCAGGTAGTCATCTGGACGGTGTGCGGCTAGCAGGTAGTCATCTGGGCGGTGTGCGGCTAGCAGGTAGTCACGGTCCCCTGGGCGTTCCTCCGCTGTAATCAAATGGCCGAGTAGCTGTGACGTCACTTGGGAACGCGCCGTGCCCAACGTTGGCGCGCCTACGTTCTGCCGCTTCCATTTCGGCTGTACTGCGCCTACGCAGAATAGCCTCAAACTCAGTGATCTCCAGCTCACACTGAGTTCAACGCTATTCTGCAAGGTGCAGTACAGCCGTAATGGAAGCGGCTGTACTGCACATGCGCGTCAGCGTCAGAATGTAGGTGCGCCGACATCTGGCACGGCGCGTTCCCGAGTGACGTCACAGCTACTCGGCCATTTGATTACAGCAGAGAAACGCCCAGGGGACAGTGACTACCTGCTAACCGCACACCGCCCAGATGACTACCTGCTAGCTGCACACCGCCCAGATGACTACCTGCTAACCGCACACCGCCCAGATGACTACCTGCTAGCCGCACACCGCCCAGATGACTACCTGCTAGCCGCACACCGCCCAGATGACTACCTGCTAGCCGCACACCGCCCAGATGACTACCTGCTAGCCGCACACCGCCCAGATGACTACCTGCTAGCCGCACACCGCCCAGATGACTACCTGCTAGCCGCACACCGCCCAGATGACTACCTGCTAGCCGCACACCACCCAGATGACTACCTGAGGTAATTTGCATACAGGGCGCCAGTTTTATAAAGTTACTTTGCGGCTTACACGGGGGAGACAAGGAGGCTATGAAAACATGTGTGTCAGGTGTGATACTGTGTGGGCTAACAGCACATTTCAAAAGCTGGATATGCGTTTTTGAGGTGATTGGTTCCCTTTAACAGGAGGTGGTGATAGAGAGGTGACACTATAGTCCAGGTCCAGGTGATATTATAGTCCGGGGTGACACAGTAGTCTGGGATGACACTGTGATCCTGGGTGACACTGTGATCCTGGGTGACACTATGATCCTGGGTGACACTGTGATCCTGGGTGACACTGTGATCCTGGGTGACACTGTGATCCTGGGTGACACTGTGATCCTGGGTGACACTGTGATCCTGGATGACACTATAATCCTGGGTGACACTGTGATCCTGGGTGACACTATGATCCTGGGTGACACTATAGTTCAGGGTGACACTGTGATCCTGGGTGACACTGTGATCCTGGGTGACACTATAATCCTGGGTGACACAGTAGTCCTGGGTGACACTATAGTCTGGGGCGGCACTATAGTCCGGGGTGACACTGTAGTCTGGGGTGACACTATAGTCTGGGGTGACACAGTAGTCCTGGGTGACACTATAGTCTGGGGCGGCACTATAGTCCGGGGTGACACTGTAGTCTGGGGTGACACTATAGTCTGGGGCGGCACTATAGTCCGGGGTAACACTGTAGCCCGGGGTAACACTGTAGTCCGGGGTGACACTGTAGTCTGGGGCGACACAGTAGTCCAGGGTGACACGCCAGCCTGCTGGTACCTGCCCCCTTTGGCACATGTGTGAGTGTGTGGGGCAGTGAAGGGGTTAGCCTCTGCGTGTGAGGTCACGCTCAGCCCATACTCACAGCTGGCAGCGGTGACACTCTTCTCAGGTGTGGACATGGTCCCAGGTCCCTCAGGGCTGCGGCTTGTTGTGCTCAGGGCGCAGGACTCCGGCTGCACCGTCAGTTTCCTGACCTCTATGGAGGAAAAACATGTGTCAGAGGGTTGTGGATGCAGAGGAGGGGAGGGGCGCACAGCCGCACAGATAACAGGCAGAGGAGGCTGCTATCAGGGCTGCACGTCTGTGCGATGTGCTGCATCAGCTGCAGGAGGGGGGGGGGTACAAAAACACATAACTATATAAAATGTAACATAAAAAAGAACCTAAACACCAGCACATGGACTGTACTGCAGCGTAACTGCTCTGGTAATGGGGGGCGCTGTTTCTGCCAGAAAGCCGCTGTTTTTTTCATCTGATTCAGCCGTGGACGTTGTTTCTTATCACTCTTCCTTGTGTTGTTCCTCTGTTATCCCTCCTGGAAATGTAAGAATGAATGGCTGACAACACTCTGTGTGTCCGGACAGTCCAGTCACTACTGACTGGACAGTGTAAGAGGGACACTCCCCCCAACTGGCCACACCCACTTGTCAATTACATTTTTAATTGCCAGGAGGAATAACAGAGGAACAGAGCAGCACAGAGACGTTAGAGCAGACGTCCTAGAGTTGTTCTATATTTCTTAGAATATTTGGGTGACGGGTGCAGCCGCCATGACACGTCCCACATGATTCAGGCGCTTCTGAGGGGTCAGACGTGTTCTAGCACATAATGTGGAAGATTTGCCGCTCAGGGTTCTGGGAAAGCTGTTCTGTCATGTGACTCTGCAGATCACTGTTACCCTGTA